>JANHFL010003180.1:301608-320414 GCA_032468155.1 Oxyrhabdium leporinum | reverse complement strand
AAGGTTGACTCAGCCTTCCATCCTTCTGAGGTGGGTAAAATGAGGACCCAGATTGTTGGGAGCAATATGCTGACTCTAAATCATTTAGAGAGGGCTGTAAAGCACTATAAAGCAGTATATAATCTAATTCCATTCCATTCACCTTCCTCGTGTTCCCTTGGTTCTTCTCACAGAGAGGTAAACTATTCATCTGTGACTGGTTTATAGTTAACTGTATTGTCTGAATTTCGAGCTATGCAATTATTACACATTATCTAACCATAAACTAATCTATTACAAACCTTGAATATATTCTGGGTGTTTTATGGCAGTAGTAAATGGTGTGACAGAGCCAGTTAACATAAAATACAATATTTTATCTATCCATGGAAAAGCCAATGGATTTGTAGGGACTAACTGTAGCACATTTGCTATTTTAACTTCTTTTCTGAGTGAGATGTTATCTAAATATACTGTAAGAGATCATACTAGTGTACATTTACTGTTAATCATGGTTTTAAAGCAGTAAGTGTTTGGGTCATCATGGAAATGAAATAATATTTATACTATTACTTCACTTTAGAGAGTTTTTTTCATGTATCACTGATCCACGGACTAGTAAGAGTATATTTGTAAAGGAAAGCTAAGCTCAAGCAAATGGTTTAATTCTTATCACTGTTTTACATTTAATATATAAAGCTTTGGAAATTAATCAATTAAATACCAGATAAATATTTTAATAGATGAATTGGTCTGTGTGATTTGTAAATTTACTTATTTATAATAAATGAAATTACTATTAACCTACTTGATTAATTACTAACTATTGGTTTAACAAACATCATTACTTTAAGAATATAAATATTTTACAAATATTACTTTATTTTTCTCTATGTTTGAGGTTACCTCAGAAAATTATTAGTATGTCTACTTTAATAAGTCCTTTATCCTTTTGAATGAGACAGTTTCAGCATGAATCCAGTGGGAAACTAGCAAAAACATTGCACTGTAGATAATTCAATCTTACTAACAACAACATGTAGCTCCCTTGATAATTATAACTTCTTGTCTTCTGTTTTGTCTGGATAGTTTTTCTGAATATAAGCTGCTTAGTGCTGTTAGGATTCTATCAAACTACATTCATTTGGCAATTAACATGTAATAAATGAAATGTTCTTCCCATTGTTTATCTCCAAAAACATTATTAAAGACATATTGGGGGTTTCTTATTTCCCCTTTGGTTCCATTTATCCATTTTACTATTGTGTATAAAGAAACAGTATAACAGTGTAATTCTCTGTGGGAGAGGTACAAACAACATTCATCCTTTCTAGTTGGACCTAGTTTCCAAAAGTGATGACAGTGCTTGAGAAAGTTCTTTGTTTCTGAAATGCTAGAGTAGGTATTCACTGCTTGATATTCAGGAAATAAAGCTACTTTATTCATCTGACTAGTTACAAACAATATTTCAAAGAGTTTTATTTCATGCCATGATAAATGATAATTTATGGTGGGTTATATTCACGCTAATTAATCCCAGTTAAGGTCCTTTCTATTTTTCTTCCTTTGTGCAATAGAAAATGACATTTAACTGAAAGGGTATACTTTCAGAAATTAAAATCAATTAATGCATTCAACTCCGGTTGATAAAAGTCACTATTTTGATGAAATTATAACAGATTTCTTCATAAGAATGTCCAAAACACACTTATTTTTTAAACTATGAAACTCCATCATCTTGTCTTAAGAATTCATTGACATATAAAATGACACAAAAAAATCGGCCTCTGAAGAACAGAATAAATTAAGTTTGGACAACTTCCAAAATAATGTTTTCTGTATTTTAAAGATCAAATTTGCAATGTGTGTTAAGCCAAATTATTCAGTTATTTGTCCTAGTTAACATTCTCCTTAGGATAAGTTATGTTCATTAGTAAGTTTATGTTCATTATCCTCTTCAAACTTGATTTAATCAAGATTAAAAATAATTAATGATACATTGATAGATGGTGAAAGAAAGAAAGAAGTGAATTTAGACTTAGAATAACTTTATTGTCACTTTAAATGTACACTAATCAGCATACTGTACATTAAAATGAAATTTTATTGCATACGGCTCTCAAAGGGTCACCACCTTCAATATACACTACCTAAACATGACAAGCAAACAAGCAAACAAACAAATAAATAAATATGCATATACCCACATATATTGTATGACACAGAGAAACAGCACAGTCTAGTCTGGATATATACACGTACATGGCAAGAAAAATGAATCTTGCGATTTTACCAGATGGATGGCCTAGGGATCAAAGCTGTTACGGAATCTGGTAGTCCTGCTAGAAATACTCCGAAACCTCCTCCCAGAGAGGAGCAACCGAAACAGACCGTAAAGTGGGTGTGTGAGGTCTCTGACAATGCTTTGTGCTCTAAGCACATAGCACTTATAAGCAGTATCCTGAATAATAGGAAGCAAGCTTCCTAAAATCTTCTCAGCTATCCTTACTGTCACACTCTCTGTATAAACTTTCTATCTGAGGCACTGCTACCACCAAACCAAACAGTGATGCAATTTGTTAAAACGCTCTCAATTGTGCCCCTGTAAAAAATGGCCAGGACAGAAGGAGAAAGATGTGCTCTCCTCATCTGATGCAGGAAATGCATTCACTGGTTTACACCCTTCACTAAGGATGACATATGGAGACACCAGCTCAGATTGTTAGTTATCTGCACTCCCATCCTTGATACTGAGTGGAGTATGACTATGAATTTAGCTGCAAAGTGATGATATCTGAATAAGACACCATAAAATAGCTACTCTATTGAAGAGTGGTGATTCCAAGCCCTTGATTTTACTGAAAGTAAAAAGTAGATTTCCACTTACAGTATGGTTTTTACAGTGGGGGTCTTAATGTTTATAAGTCAGTATAAAGAAGGGAAAGAAATTAAATCCTTATCTACTTTTTCCAAGTAGCTCCTTTTCTTTCTTCCCTTCCTTTTTTTCCTCTCTTTTAACATTGTATTTCTGTCTTATTCAAATATGCATGTGCACTTAAATCCATTTCTGTTTTTTAATTTATGTAGATTTAATCGTGCTTTTTAAAATTTTTAATAAGTATTAAGATTTTTTGTGCTTTTTCATTCACTTCAGATAGATAATATTTGTATTGCACTTGGAATGGCAAAAGACTCCTAATGCAGAGTTTATGAGTTTAAATATTCATTCCTATTGAAATAGTATCATCATTGAAGCATGTAGGAATTATGTCAGGGGATCTACACAGCCAATAGGAAGAATCTGATTGTGACAATGGTCTAGTCCAGGGGTGTCAAACTGGATTTCTTCAAGGGCCAGATCAGTATTGTAGTTCTCACCTGTGGGCCAGCAGCAGGGGGGGGGAGGGTGATGCCCATTTTTTATCTATTCTTTCGGCCATTACTGGCCTGGTTTTTGGCCTGTTTTGGGCCCGGTTTTCAGCCTGTTGGGCCCGGTTTTTGGCCTGTTTTGGGACCATTTTTGGGCCATTTTTGAGGCCATTTTCAGCCCTTTTTTCTGGCTGTTTTCAGCTGGCAGAGTGCTGCAGCAGGCCATGGAGGGTGAAAACAAGGCGTGGGGGGGCCACATGCACCCCGTTTTAGCTGCCAGAGGCACTGCAAGCCAGTCCTTTCATATTTCCAGGCCAGCCCCATGGGCCGGATTTAAGCACCCCGCGGGCCAGATTCGACCTACAGGCCTTAAGTTTGTCACCCCTGCTCTAGTCGGATGTGGATACCTAATGGTGGCTGTGGATGCCTTTAGGAATCATCTTATTTCCTTATATATACTGGGGAAGAGAAACCCCCTTTTATTTTAAAACACAGTATTCACTATTAATATTCTAAAACAGAGCCAGTTTCATGTAGTGGTTCAAGTGCTGGCCTAGCAACCAGGAGACTGTAGGTTTTAGTCATGAGAGCTAGCTTTTTGGACCGGTCACTTTCTCTCGTCTCAACCCACCTTATGTTTGCCACTTTGAGATCCTTATAAAGTAATAAAAATTGGATAAGAATCTAATTCAAGTCTTTCCTTCAGGAAAATGAATAGCATGTTATTGTTCAAATAGATAAGAAACAAGAAAAATAATTTAAAGATTAAAATCTATAACTTGATTGTAACAAGCCGAAAGAAGTTTGAATATTTATGTGTATTTGCTTAGTTGCATATTAGAAAGCTATACTTGAATGGGAGCAGCAGAACAATTGAAAATATGCCATCTGTTTTTAAAGCCAAATTTCCATTTCTCTCTAAAAATTCTCATTACATTCGTCAGCATCTACTGTGTTTTTGTAATAGGTCTAATTTGCCTTCATGGTGTATACTTTCAGATCTCAATCACAATACCTTTTGTACCTGACAGCTCTTTCTACTAGTACCGAGTACTAACTTTGACCCTTTCTGCTGAACAGTTTTTATCAAATGAACAGCAGTTCTTATAGTTCACCTTCATCTTCAAGAAAATCACAAATCTTACATAGACTACTAGTGGCTTGATCCAGTTCCACTTTCTGAAACCACATTCATTTTACACTTTAATTCTTCCAGGTCCTCAGAGAACCTCGAAGTAATCAACTACTTCAGGTATACAATGAGCTACCCAACATCATTAATATACAATAATTACTTGATATATGGACTTTCCACTATTGTTTCTCTCAACTTATTGCTTCATCCAAAGACTCAACTACTGTAGGTAGGTCAGGTAGGTCATCCCCATAAACTCTATTATTGTGAACCACCCATAGTTCTGTTTAAAATGGGAGATCATACAAATCATTTCCACAATTGCCTCTCTGAACCCCTACTGTAGCTCGTTCTGTTCAAGATCTCTGGAAACTACCAGGGGAGGAGATAACAAAGGAATTTTCTGGCAAACACTAGAGAGTGTGCTAATGGATTATCGAGTTAATGTTGCTTTTAAAAATTATTTTAAATTCACATGGTGGACGTAAATGTTGATGGATAGGTGGAAAAATTCATTTTAAGACATAGTAACAATCCAAAGCTTGCAAGGAAAATATTTAATCATTTTGTTCACATACATTTGTCTAGTGAAACACCCTATCTTTTTAAAATAATGTTGGGATCTTAAACTGACCATCTATCTTCCAAGTCAGTTTCCTACCACTGTCAGGAATCTGTGATGAGGAACAAAAACAATCTTCTTAGAATTTGATCACTGCTTTTGCTTCATCAGTATCAGCCGTTTCAGAAGAAAAAAACCCTTATTGCCATCAACTCATTTTTCTCTTAGAAATTTACAAAACTTCCAGCTGACAATCACTGATTATTATCAGAAATTGCCTTGGTTTTTCCAACATTATTTCCATTGTCTATTGTTATTCCCTCAATTATTGGGGTGAAGATTAAAAACTCTAAAGACATGACAACAGATAGATGCTTGAAAGTCTGAGTCAAAAAAGGGCTATCATTGTCATGATTATTTCTTGTACTACCTTTGATGTACTCCCATCAAAAATATAATCAAAAAAGTATATTTGTGATAGATGATGTTGGTGGTAGACAGTTCCACAGATACCCAGGCCTAAGGCAGGATGCTCCAATTCATCATTCTTTTTATTTTCTTCTTACATCTTTGTAATAAACAATTTTAGGGTTTTTTTACATTACAATTTAATGTTTATCTTCAGCCAGACCTCAATCTCTTGATGGATCACTTTCTCCTGTTATGATAAGTGTTAATAGTTGTCAACATGCCCATATAGTCCCTCATGATGACACATTGTTGCTTAATGACTTTTAGATTGGATTCACAAAACACAAATGTTCACATTTTCTAGACTTACACAATACAGTAAACCATAAACTAAGCGAATATGTACGTAGCACATTCATAATTGCATTTACAGCTTAAACAGTTGCTGAACTGTGCAAGTGTGCTGTGTAAACACATCCTTAAAGGGTTTTTTTTGTTATAGTCAGTTGTATTTTTTGCTCCTAGATCTGTTTTTCTTATATTTCATTTAAAAAAAGTTGTTAATAAAACCAAGTATAGCCTTCTTCTCTAAAGTTGCTTCAGATTTCTATGTTACGCAGTTTATACTTGAAGCAAACATTGTAACATCTCAGCAAAGTGTTACTTTGCAGAAATAAAAATGCTTAAATAAAATAAAAATATGAAAGATTTACATTTTAATATTTTTATATGTGAAATGATTTTAGGATAAAAAGTATAAGGATTTTTTGGAGGAAATAATTGTGGAATAAACCTACATTTAATCTTTCAATAATTTCAAATGTAAATGGAGAAAATCTTAGTTATGTGAAAAGTTGATGATACTCACCAACTATCAACATTTTCATAGGATACCTATCCCAGGTGATCCTGCTCAGTTTGCTGGTTGAATCATAATGCTACAGCATTTCTGTACAAAGTCACTGAATATTGCTCTATATACATTTCAAATATTATGTATTGGAAAATTATCTATTAATTTGATTTCTTCCTTAACCATACATGAATACCCAATAAGAAATCAGTAATAACATATGTTCATTTATTTATCAAATTTATATGATTGCCCATTCTAGGTGTGGTACAGCTAAAAAGTATAAAATAATAAACATGTCAAACACAATCACATTAAACCATTTTGTTTTAAAAAGCATACACTAGAAATTTGATCAGCAATGGAGCCACCTCAAGAATTCATGGGACCCTGAGTCCCCCAGACTAATGACAAAACAAAGTCGTGAGAGACTTCTGGAAAATAAGGAAGGAATGCATGTCCATTGTCTTCCTCTATATGTCCTGTGATCTATTGAACAAATGTAATAATCTTAGAATCAGTATCTTTTGAAAAATAGGAAAATTGGAGCAAGTTGAGCTAGAATTCATATTATTTAACGCAGACACCTATTAGGAAAAAAGATCTGTCAGTTTTAACATAAGAAAAATGGACCAGAGACGTGTTCTCTTTTGCTTCTTATTTTGCCACCACAAGGACTACTGGGCAATATATAGCAAGAGAAATAGGCTCTCTGAGTTCTGTTTGCTTTTCACTTTGGTTTTCATACAGCAAAGATCTGTCCCCAGACTTTTAAATAGGTAAAGACAATTTCATGGTCTCACCCTTCCAGAAGCTGGTTTGAATAATAATAATGGCTAAAAAATAGCATTATATTGTATGATTTATTCAAAATCACATAGTAAAATAGAACACTGTTTCCCAAATCTGGCAGCTTTTAGAATTCTCCCTCTTTGGAAATTGTCAAAGTTGGGAAACATTGACACAGAACAGCAATTATTGTACAACTATGACTTGCAACCTTATCCTGATTTATAATTTCTTGTCAAGATATACCAACTTACCATCTTTGATTCTTGTTTTTATATACATCAGCTTACTCCCTTGTATGATGACCTCAAAACTTTAGTTTTACTTGAGAATAATTAACTAGAAAACTGCATTCAACTATGGACAGTTGCACTAAAAACAAAATTAAAGGATTACATGCCATTTTGCCAGTTAGTACAATGATTACAGTCAAACTGCTAAAAAATAGATTTTAGAGATAGAGTATTAAGCCAGTCCACCCTGTTCATTTACTGTATTTTTTGGATTATAAGATGCTCTGAAGTATAAGACGCACCTAGCTTTAGGGGAGGAAAACAAGGGATAAAAAAATCTGCCTCTGCCTCCCAGCAATTTGCCTCCTTGAAGCAAACAGCCTGGTCAGCTTCAGCACAGCCTGATTAGCAGAAACAGCTGATTGTCGGTTTGGTCGGCCTCCCGACATCGGCTGTTCTCCAAAGTTACGATGCAGCTCTGGCATCACCATGGGCTCTTCCTATTGTTAACAGATAGTCCTAGTTTGGCAACTGTCTTGCTTAGCGGTGGTTCTTTTCTTGCCTTCTGGTGTTTGGAAAACAGTTTATCCCCCCTCTTCTTGGTGACAGCCCCTCAAATACTGGAACACTTCTATCATGTCACCCCTAGTCCTCCTTTTCTCTAGACTGGCAGTGGCCATTACCCAATTCCTGCAACCGGTGTTCATATGTTTTTATCACCAGGCCCTTTATTATCTTAACTGCTGTTCTTTGCACTTTTTCTATAGTCTCAACATCTTTTTGGGAATGTGGTGACCAGAACTGGATGCAACGTTCCAGGTGTGGCCTTCCCAATTCCATAGCCATGCTCAGCAAATGGTTTACAGAGACAGTGTACCAACGCTGACAGGTAATTGTATGTGGGAAAGAATTGTGCTGAGGAAGCTGAAGAAATGGAAGTCTGCAACTGCTCTACTCAAATTAGGAAGACTTGCACAGCCCTTGGTATCATCTTGAGGGGCAAAAGATGGGGTGCAGAGAGGAACCTCAGCCACTTGCCTTCATATTACATGACATGACATGAAATCAGCTTTCTAATATCTAAGGAGCTGCCACAAAGAAGAGGGAGTCAATCTATTCTCCAAAGAACTTGAAGGCAGAACAAGAAGCAATGCTTGGAAATTTATGAAGGAGAGATACAACCTAGAAGTAAGGTGAAATTTCCTAACAGTGAGAACAATCAACCAATGGAACAGCTTGCCTTCAGGAGTTGTGGGTGGTCCATCACCAGAGGTTTTTAAAGAAGAGACTGGACAGCCATTCATCTGAAATGGTATAAGGTCTCCTGCTTGAGCAGGGGGTTGGGCTAGAAGACCTTCAACATTCAATCCAACTCTGTTCAGTTCTCCTCTACTCCAGTGTTTCTCAACCTTGACCACTTTAAGTTGCATGGGCTTCAACTTCCAGAAATTCTGGGAGTTGAAGTCCACGCAGCTTAAAGTGGCCAAGATTAAGAAACTCTACTCTACTCTACTCTACTCTACTCTACCACCATAGCTATATTGGGAAGAAGCAAAAACCTCACAATGACATGGCCTTGAAATTCAGAACATGTTCACTGCAGGGGTCCCCAACCTATGGGCTGCAGCCCAATACCGAGCCACGGTCTATTCATACCTGGGCCTCACTCGTGTGAGTGTCACGTTTGCTTGTGGTCCCACTCGTACGAATAACAGGTGCTCGCCTGCCCCTCCCACAAAACCATCCCCTCTTCCCCACCCGGCTCCAGGCCACCAACCCTGAAACTCTGGTCCACTGAACCAGTCATGTTTATCCCTGATCCACTGTCAACTTGAACAACTGCCAATTAGCCCCAGGAGAGGTATGGAAGTTATTCAACGAAGTTATCAATTCTCTTCACAGGGATAGAGAAATCAAAAAGGGATTCCATCTCGGTGATTAACAGAAAAGGGAGTCAGAAAGGACAGTCATGTAATGTAAATGTCATTTACGTTAACTAAACATTAATACGACTCCCTACATACGGGATAAATTATACTCTTTGGTCACATTAACCGTTAAAATAAGACAATAACTCCTGGAGAAATTCTGGGGGTTACACCCATATCGTTTAGGGCTTGTGTGAAATCACAGTCGCCTAGCATGCCCTTCCAACCCAGGATTTTAGGTTACAAAGTAGAAAAACAAATGATATACAAGTAGTCCTACAATCATTTGTTTAGTGACTGTTTGAAATTATAATCCCACTGGAAAAAAAAATGACTTGCAGCCGATCCTCGCACTTACAACCATTGCAGTCATGGAGACATGGTCAAAATTCAGACGCTTGGCAACCAGCGTGCATTTAGGACAACTGCAGCTTTCCCCAGATCGTGTCATCCCTGTTTGTTTCCCAGCTGGCTTCCAACAAGCAAAGTCAATGGGGGAAACTGGACCCGCTTAACGACCACGTGATTCACTTAAGAACGGCAGTGATTTGCATAACGACCATGACCAAAAAAGATCATAAAATCAGGCAAGACTTGCTTAACCCAGGAAGCGACTAAGCAGTGGCGCAGTGGTTAGTGTGCAGTACTGCAGGTTACTTCTGCTGACTGCTGCAATTTGGCAGTTCGAATCTCGCCAGGCTCAAGGTTGACTCAGCCTTCCATCCTTCTGAAGTCGGTAAAATGAGGAGCCAGATTGTTGGGGAAATGGGCTGACACTGTAAACCGCTTAGAGAGGGCTGTGGAGCACTGTGAAGCGGTGTGTAAGTCTAAGATGCTATCGTTATTTGCGTAATCATAAGCAGGGCCTCCTGATCCAGGAATGAATGTAACTGGAACAATCTAGGTGGAATTCTGCAAAGACTTCCTAACCACTGCTGGCATGTTTTCCTCAAGCAGGAGCCGAGTCCAAACTGTGCACCACCAGCTCTGAGCGATCCCCCTTCTAGAATGAACAGTGAAAAATCTCCAGATCCAGGTTCACAGGGTGCCAAAACCCACAATCAACTCAATCCTGATCAGCGTAAGTCAAAGTTTGTTCTTCCCCATCCCGGTCCTCATAAAGGACTGGGCTATAACATCACTTGGTTGGCCAGGATCAGAGAGGTATAACTAGTCCTGGACTTACAACAGTTCATTTAGTGACTGTCTGAAGTTTCAATGGCACTGGAAAAAGTGACTTAGGACTATGTTTCACACTTATGAACATTGCAGCATCCCCATGATCATGTGGTTACTTTTGGATGCTTGACAACTGGTTCATGTTTATGACGGTTGCAGGGTCAGGTGATCCCCTTTTGCGACCTTCTGACAAGCAAAAGGCAACGGGGAGGACAGATTCACTTAACCACTGTGTTACTAACAGAACAACCACAGGGATTCACTTTAAAAATGTGGCAAGTCGCAATATGGGACAAAACTCGTTTAACAAATGTTTCACTCTGCAACATAAATTTTGGGCTCAATGGTGGTCGTAAGTCGAGGGCCACCTGTATTGCATGGGTCCAACCAGACGTTACCTACTTGAAGGTCTTAACCAGCCCGAAGAGGCGTGGATCTATCTAAATCAAGAGACACCCACCCCCCAAACCTTTTGGGTACCTGGGACCAGTTCCGTGGAGAGAGGTTTTTCCCGGGACCGGAGGGGGTGTGGTTTCGTTGGCTGCCTGCATCCCGCTGATGGGGCTTCGCTTATTTGCGTGGCCCGGTTTCTCAGCATGCTGCAGCCCGGCGCCAGTCCACAGACTGGGAGTTGGGGGACCCCTGATCGAAAACACACCTTGCTACACTGGCAAGCCCCAATACTCCTGTCCACGCACTCAGGACCAGCAGGCTCAAATTCATCCCAGAGAACTGAGCAAGACCACACTTTAATTCACCCCATAGAACCTGAACGGACAGTTCCTCTGGGGGGGTGGGGGGGGGTGTCTGAAGGATTGCATCTCCCAAATGCTGGGTGTAATCCTCACAGTGACCTTGGAAGTGCTCCTCCAACCCCTCCTTACCCAGGAGAGTATAGGGCTGCCCTACACAAGCCGTTGACCGAAAGCAATAAGAAAACTGTGTTTCACTGCTCTTATCTCCAGGCTATAATCTTAAGGAAGGCTCTTACCCAACGCTCAGTTGGATTGACTGGTGTTCCTCTGGAGATCTTCCCTGCTGCTTTATCATCAGGAAGTCCTCTGAAAACCAGGGGACGCGCCAGCCTCCACAAGCAGGAAAGCAGATTCCACTCAGGTGTGATCTGATCCTCATTGTCAAGCAGCGACATAAGATCTCCGTCAAACCATGCCTTGGGGACCCCAAGTTCCCTCTGAAATCCATCCAGGCCTATCAGAAGCCTGAGGTGGATTAATTAAGTTTGTCCTTCTTCCCAGACAGAAGAATCACTCATAATGAGCCGCCACCCTTACTGTCATCAAGCATAGGATCTTCCCAAGATAGTAGTCTATCATAGTTGCAATCCTAATTGGCCAACACAGCAGCTGAGAGCAGCACTTCCAACCTGAAGCCTCCCACCATCCAACAGCTGATTGGTGCTGAGTCATCCAGAGACAATCCATTGCTCAAAAGGTCCCATAACTGGGAAGCATAAATCTTTTCTGATTTGCCTAGGAAGTTGCTCTGGAGCAGGGGTGTCAAACTCAAGGCTCACGGGCCAAATCCAGCCCGCAGGGTGCTTAAATCTGGTCTGCAGGGCCACCCTGGAAACAGTAAAGGACCAGTCCGTGGCGCCTCTGTCAGCAAAAATGGAACTCGGCTCTCAGTGTGCGGCCCTCCAGAGCTCCGTTTTGGCAGAGGGTTGCAGGAGGCCGTCGCAGCCGGAAATGGAACTCGGGAGCCTGTTTTCACTGGCAGAGTGCTTGGGCCACCATAAGCACCCCGGACTCGAGTGACGTGGAGCTGGCCATTCTCACCCTGGCCACATCCCCCCATCCCCCCCAAGTTAAAACACAACCTTGATGCGGCCCTCGATGAAATCGACTTTGACACCCCTGCTCTGGAGGCTCCATCTGGAAAAATTAAAGACTTCATTGACCGATCAAAGACTCAAACGCCGTCTAAAAAACTTTCCAAACTCTCTACGAATACCAGCATATCCAAAAAACAACCCTAAGATATTCCAATGGTCCATCTTCAATAAGCCACCAGCCCTGGCACTGCAATTTTTCTAAACAAAGCATCATTATAAAAGTTTCAATACAGAGATTCCTTGACTAACAACTATTCGTTCAATGACCTTTCGAAGTTACGATGGCAATGAAAAAAATGACTTAGGACCATTTTTCAGAGTTACGACCAATGCCCCATGGTCACATGATCAAAATTCAGATACTTGGCAACGGATTCATATTTATGACGGCTGCAGTGTCCCAGGGTCATTGGGTCACCTTTTGAGACTTTTTGACAAGCAAAGTCAATGAGGAAGCCAGATTCACTTAACAACCCTGTGACTAATGTAACAACTGCAGCGATTCACTTAACAAATCTGGCAAGAAAGTAAAATGGGGCAAAACTCACTTAACAACCGTCTTGCTTACCAATAGAAATCCGCGGCTCAATTATGGACATAAATCAAGGATTATCTGTATTCTTTAAGTTTTTATTGGCTGAAAATCAATTCTAAATCAATGTTTCTGAAACTTGGTAATTGTAGGATGTATGGATTTAACCAGAGCTGAAAGTTATATACTGGTAGTCCTCGACTTGCAACTACGTTATAACTTCGAACGATCACTGAATGAACCATTGTAAGTTGAGGACTACCCCTACTGGATTCTTCCCATATGTATGATTCCCTACAGTTCGATAACATAATAGAGGTTCACCCATTTCAGGATATACATAGGAATAATATCTGATTGTATTATCGTATCCAAGGTTTTGCACCCTGGTTGTATGAAAATTTAACAGACTATTGAAGAATTTAACTACAATACAGGCACTCCTTAACTTACAACTTAATTGAGCCTGCAATTTCAATCATAACTCATGACAGTTATTTAGCAGATCCTCACCTAACCGCACCTGATTTTACAACCTTGTTCATAGAGGAAATAAAATTAATGCAACGGTCATTAAGCAAACCCATAAATAAAACACTGTTTTCTGACAAAAATGTCATAAATTGCAGTTATAAATGTGGGCCAGTTGCTGAACACCCAAAATGTGATAACATGATCTGGGGGGGATGTTTGCAGAAACTTCAAATCTGGGTGGTCAATAGCTTTTTCGGGTCCATGGTAACGCTAAAGGTCACTAAGGAATTGGTTGTAAGTCAAGGACTACTTAAATAGAGATGCAGTACTGTGTAACTTCTTTGTAACATAATACAAACAACAGAATGCTTCTAAGATCTACAGGTAGTCCTCAACTTACGACCACAATTGAGCCTGAAATTTCTGTTGTTAAGTGAGAACTTTGTTAAGTGAGTTTGCTCCATTTTACAACTTTTCTCGCCTCATTTGTTAAGTGGATCACTGCAATTTTTCAATTAGGGGAAAATAGGAGGAGGAAGAAGTATTAAGTACATTCGCCACCCTGAGTTACTTATAAAACAGTAAAGGAAACATAAATGTAAATTTCTAGGAAGAAAAAAAAATTAAAACGTGCCTTTTTATTTTTATTTATTAAATCTATTTGCTGCTCATCTCAACCCCAAGGTGACTCTTGTGTGATGCACGATGGAGGAGAACTGGTTTAATAGCAATACATGTGAATGATCTGGATGTTGTTAACTGACAACTTAAACATGAGCCATTACTGTGATGCAGCTACTACAAGGGGAAAAAGCTGTCTTGAAGTTTATAAATGAGAACACAAAATCCAGACCATAGATGATAAATGCTCTTCTGCCCTGATCGCAGTTCAATTCTCTTCTGCCCCGACAATAGTTCAACTCTCTTCTGCTCTCATCATAGTTCGATTCTCTTCTGCCCGGACCATAGTTCAAACTCTAGTCTACTCCGATTATACTCTGCCCTGATCAGACACTGGGTTCAGTTCTGCCACCACAATTCAAAATGGACAATGACAGATTAAATGATCGTAAAGCAGAGTTTCCAAGATACTAGGAGTTGGTAAGCAAACGTCTAAAAAACATTTGAAGAATCTGTGGTTAGCCTGTAAGGTTAATATTAAAAGCAGTGTTTCTCCAGCTCGGTCACATTAAGATGCGTGGACTTCAATTCCCAGAATTCTGAGAGTTGAAGTCCACAGGTCTTAAAGTTGCCGAGGTAGAGAAACATAGAACTAAAGAGTTGTCACAAGGAAGAAAGAATGGATTTATGAGGACATGTGTTGAGGCTAGACCTCAGGAGGAAATTCTTGGCTGTACAGTACTAGGTATCAGCCAGTGGAACAGCCTGCTACATAAAGAAGGAAGTTCTCCTTCACTGGGCATCTCCACACCAAGGTTATCTGTGGGAGTGCTTGACATGTTCTATTGTCTTGCCTATGAGGAAGCATGCCTCCCATATATTTGAGGCATAACTTCCTTGTTTTGAATGCTTCTGCATTCAGCCACCAATTGTTGGCTGACAATGATCTTTATAGCGACTGTAACGTTTTCCCTCCTTCCTTCCAAGCAGTTCACAACAGCACATAAAGTTCTATTCCTGTATACGGCATCAGTACTTGACCATCAGGATTTGAACCCATGGCCTCTCTAGGCCTAGTTTCAAACCCTAAGGCAGGGGTGTCAAACGCAAGGCCCGTGGGCCGGAGGCGTCACGTGCTGGCCCCGCCCGGTTTAGCGAAGGGGGGGAAAAAGTCCCGATACATCATGTGACAAAGTCGTGATGACATGAGTTTGACACCCCTGCTCTAAGGCCTCGATAAGTAATATGACACCCTCTACGTGTGATTAAACTTTAGCCAGTCCAGGGAACATTCCCAAAACTGAGGGATACCTGGAGTTTTGAAAGGTGACATGCCGTTTGTCCCTATTATTTGATTTTTATCCCACCTTTATTACTTTATATAAGTAATTTAAAAAGATCAACGTATCTATTATTCCTTCTTTCTCTATTTTTCCCAGCACAATCACTTAAAACAATAACAACTATGAAATGGGCTGGGCTGAGAATGATTGGCCTAAAGTCATCCAGCTGCCTTTTATGCCTAACGCAGGACTAGAACTCACAGTCACCTGGATTCTAGCGTGAAGCCTTTTAACCATTAGACCAAACTAGCTCTCTATTCTAACCACCATGCCAGTTTCATTTCAAGCAGAGAATGCTGATCGTTATTATGAACCAAAGTACTACTCTTATCAGAAAGTACCAGAAGGAAACCCAGTCCCCACAATCACAGCAACGAAAATTTACGATCTCTTTACAACTATCCATGATCCACAGTGCTGTGATCTATAATGTGACCTGAGCTTAACTTAAGCTGTCATAATTGAAGTTCCAAAATGTAAACTTTCTTTTACTACGGTCATTCAACCGATCGATTTGTGTGTTTAGGATCATTGTGTGGTGCTTGGGATACTGCTTTTATTTGCTAATTGTTATCTCCATCTATTGATTTTGAAACAGTCGCTTAGATAACATTTTGATCGCTTTACAGATTATAGATAGTTCTGTAAGGTTCAGACACATTTCCTCACCACCTGTAGGTTATGAAGAGGAATGGAAATGGCAAGGATAGCTTAATAGGCCACCACGGTTTAATTAATAACCAAGTTTTGATAAAGGCACAATATACTGACCTTTGCTCAATCATAATTTTAAAACCCATGCTTGGCTCAGCTAACAGACTACATTAAACCAGGCTATTAAAATGGTTTATAAATCACATATTTAGCCATATCCAAACAAATCCCATTATGGTTTAAAAGTTATATTAAGTATTACATGCTGTGAGAATCCGGTCTATTATGGTTTATTCATCAGAACTTAATTAAAAGTGACTGATCATAGTGCATGAATATAATCATGTTGTCTAATCAAGAATAGCATTTAGAGCAGTTTGGAATTCTCAGCCGCACAAATTTAAATTATAATCTTGCAAACTTGCTGAAGGGGTCTTGCCCCATCGCTGTGCAACAGATGCCATATTCTATTTACCTTCCATTGCGACTCCAAAAGGAAAAGTGAATTCAATTGTGTCTACCTAAGAGCAGTAGTAAGGCCATTGCAGTACAGGTAATCCTCCACTTACGACTACAATCGGGAACAGAATTTCGATTGATAACCAAAACTATTGTTAAATGAGTCTTGCTTGATTTTACGACCCTTTTTTAACCACGATGGTTAGACAAATCACTGCATATGTTAAGTGAATCCAGCTTTCTCCGTCGATTTTGCTTCTCAGAAACCAGAGATCTGGGAAGATCTCAAATGGTGATCATGTAACCTGAGGATGCTTCAACTATGGTTAAATACATGCTGGTTGCCATGCTCTTGAATTTTGATCACGTGATCCTGGGATGCTGCAACGGTTGTAAGCATAAGGAACTGTCACTAAACAAATGGTTGTTAAGTGGAGGACTCCATGCCCTCATTTAAAACTTTATATTCCAAATAGTGGAAAGTATAGAGGTAGTCCTCGACTTACACCAGTTCTTTTAGTGACAACGGCACTGGAAAAAGTGACTTATGACTGTTTTTCATACTTAGGACCATTGCAACATCTCCATAGTCACGTGATCAAAATTCAGAGGCGTGGCCACTGGCTCATGTTTATGGCAGTTGAAGTTTCCCAGGTCACCTTTTGCAGCCTCCTGAGAAGCAAAATCAATAGGGCAGCCAGATTCACTTAACAACCATGTTGTTAACTTAACTGCAGTGATTCAGTTAACAACTGTGGCAAGAAAGGTTGTAAAATGGGACAAAGCTCACTTAACAAATATCTTACTTAGCAACAGAAATTTTGGGCTCAATTGTAGTCCTAAGTCTAGGACTTAGAGGTACTCACCTCCTACACAAATGAACTCCATGGCCTTAAGATAGGTAAACTTCAACTCCCAGAATTCCTCAGCTAACCATGGTTGAGCAACAGCGGTCTAGACATGCTTTCTCTTCTGTACCACTTATTTGGATTTTTTTTTTGCAATGCCTTTGAGTCAGTGTTGACTCCCGCGAACTGCCTGGACAAGTCCCTGCAGTTTTCTTGGCAACATTTTCAGAAGCAGTTTGCAACTGGCGCTTTCTTCCTGGGGGCTGAGAAAGCATGGTTTAGCCCAAGGTCAGCCCGCTGACTTTGTGCCTAAGACAAGACTAGAACTCACGGACTCCCAGTTTCTAGCCTGGTGTCTTAGACCCTTATACCAACTTGGGTCTCCAGCTACCTTCCTCATTTGTCATCTCTGAAAGACATCTAGCACCGGAAAACCCAGGAGGGCCTTAATTCAAGTCTTGCAACACTCTTACTCATGTGCAAAAATCTTACATTCCTACTCAGAAGCAGCCTTGAGCAATCCTTGCACTAGTAGCTTTAGATTCTCCCCAAGGGAAGACTTTTAGAGTAATCCTGATATATCTAGTAAGGATCTTGTAAGGGTAGCTGAAACACAAAAACAGACAAAATACTTCAAATTCCCCCCAAAAGTGGCATGTAAATAATAAGAGGGTTCTTATTACTTTCTCATTATTGCTATAAGATTCTTGCTACTCCCTCATGATTGCTATGGATATTTTTACTGGGAGGGTATTTTTTAAACTAATTACCCCTTCTAATGCTGGATGTTGCAGGAGACTCCAAAGTAGTACAATGAAGCCCATACACATTGCTTTAATTTTAGAATCATCTTTACAGGCATATCTACTACATAACACAGTTCCAAAATCTTCCACATTAGACATGTCTGTCAAAATTCAAGAGCCTTAGGTTTAAAATCCCAGGTAAGCCAAGACAAATTGGTCTTCCAAATAGGATTTTCACAGTCGATAAAATGGGGTTGATCAATGCCATCCCAGTAAGGCGGTTGCAAGAATTCACGGCACTTGGTTGCTCAGGATCACTATTAAAGGAAAAGAGAAACCACTGAAGAAAACCAGAGGCCATTAGCAAGGCTTCTACAAAAGCCAGCCTAGAACAACAATCACTTGCCTGTTTCAAACACACTCACGGGATGATTATCTTTTCGTAATTCATCCACTAAGCTCCTTCTACCACAGCTGCAAGTAACTCCGCTAGAACATGATGTAAATATTATTTTCCAGGTCTTGCACTGCCTTATAGCATCCTAGTTTTCCTACTTCGACCCCTTTTCTCGCCTCCCAATTCCATCTCATGACTCCCCCTCCCCAATTCTCCCCATTTTATTTTATTTTTTTTTACACTTTACAGGCCTTTATGACTTCGAGACCCACCTCTCCTAAGACTTCTCCTCAGGGCTTGCCCCACCTTAAAAAGCAGCCCCCACTGGGACTGGGCTTTGCTCCTTCCATCGCCACCCCCCAAGTCGCCCCACGGTTCCTCCTTCCAGATCTCCCTTCCCTCGCCCCAAAAAACCCCCAGGCACCCCACTGCAACCTTCCCT
>JANHFL010003180.1:262348-293285 GCA_032468155.1 Oxyrhabdium leporinum | reverse complement strand
CGATCCTGGGAATCCATCTCCATTCAACCGGCAGGCATTTTCAGAGGCTGAAGTTCCCAGGGTGAGTGTGGAAAGCGTCGGGGACCGGGGGAGGGGCAGCTAGCTAGGCCGTGCGGGAATGCAGCGCCAGGTGGGAAGCAAAGCAAGCAGCGATGGCAGCCAAGCTCCAGGGACCATGGTCGGGGCAGCTGGCTAGGCCACGTGGGAACGCAGTGTCGGGTGGGAAGGGACAGGGAGGCAAGTGATAGCAGCAACTTACTTATGTAGGCAGGCAGGCAGATCAGGAGCAGTTGGGCCTCAGGCACATCCTTGTGGAAAGGCCGTTAGAGGCACTGGGGCAGGGTGAGCAGGTATGTAGGGCGGGGCCAGCCGGAGGTGATATTTGCCGGTTCTCCAAACCAGTCAAAATTTTTCCTACTGGTGCAAACCGGCTAGATTTCACCTCTGATAATATACATAGAGCAGTTGGAAGAGGGTCAGAAATTATTTTAACTTGGGGAAAATATATGTCATCACATTATGGCAATATTACTATTTAGAACAATACTTCCTCAATTCCTGCTCCCTAAATTGTTTTCTAAAACTAAGATTTGTTGATATTTTTATTATAGAGTTATGGACAAGAGACTATGTCAAAACTCCCATCAGACATCTGTCATTTTCACCTCACTTTCACTGCAAGTCTTGATCAGTTTATGCAGTAAATGCCACTTGGACACCAATAAAGCACACTTGTGTTTTCTTCACTGTAGCATTTACCATTAGAAATTGGCAAACCTTTGCAAAATGCAAATGAATATAATTCAGAAATCTTTCAAAAATCACTAAGTATTTCACCAATGAAGGCTTTGCAGAATATTTTTTCATGGATCTCAAAGCAGCTATTCTTGAAAAATGAATTAGAATGATTCTGTCACAAGATGTAAAATCATTTATCACAGACCAATGAGTGCTAATAGGCCAATGGGCTTGAGAGTGTTTTTGTGTTGGCACATACTCCAAAGCACTTTTAAAATACTGAAACAAAATGATGCATATCATTAAAACAATGAAAAATAATTGCTCTTAATGATAACCATAATTACACGACTCTTCTTAGTACTAGCAGTAATACCATTGTTGAAATAGACCATCTTAGTGGCCATGACCTAATCCACAGCTGTCTATGACTGTCAAGAGGCAGAAGACATAAATATATCAACTAGATTGGGTTCTACTTTTTGATGACCTAAGGCATCAATTCTTGCATAATTACTCTCTAGGATATATAAAGACAATGTTTCAAAGACTCATAACAGTATACAAAACCTTATTATGCTCATCTTTGACCATGTAATGGCATCCTTTTATTCTGATAATTTCTTGTCCCAAAATAAATAATTAAAAATTAACTATCTGAAGAAAAAAATGATTTTTTTCTCATTTATTTCTGATAGCATATGTTTATTAAACAGGTATTCACATTCAGCTGGCGAGAGGATATCCGTCCAGGAGACCCTCAACACGCAAAGAAATATTGTTTTGATGCTATTTCCCACAATAGCCCAATCACCCTTTATGACTGTCATGGAATGAAAGGAAATCAGCTATGGAAATATCGAAAAGTAAGTACATGTAGTTGCATCAAATGGTGTGATCATCTTGTAACATTTTGAATGATACTTTATTTTTTGCTTAGATAATAGAAAAAAAACAAAAGGAGCTATTAATATGTTGTTCAGAAGAAGAGATTCAAGAAGGAGCAAATACCATCATAATTTCAAAATTTTAATAGTATGCTTCCTTTGCAAAACATGCTTCCAAATAAAGTCTGTTGGATTTATTTATTGACTTGATATGAAAAAAATTACTTATGCAAAACCTGTTTAGGAACTTATTTAAACAATAAAACAGTACACGTAGTGAGACTAATTTTAACTTTCGTCCTCAGGACAAGACACTTTATCACCCAGTAAGTGGCAGCTGCATGGACTGTAATGAAAGTGATCGAAAAATCTTCATGAACATGTGCAATCCTTCATCTCCAACACAACAATGGATATTTGAACATACAAATTCAACAGTCTTGGAAACATTTAATAAGAATCTTGATCTTTAAAGACATTATTTATATGTAAATATTACAGTCATAATTTTTACAGGGGATATGACAATTTTTTTAAAAAAAAATTTCTAAAAAATGAAAAAGGGAGAATCTCAGGAGAGAGTGACTATCAGGCCAGTCTTTACTTTGATGATGCTGCATCTGTGTCTCTGGATAATTCATCCCCATTAGCAAGAAGTCTAGAAATTGTATTGTTATAATTATAGATTTGGAAACAGTGACAACCTGTGAAGTGTATAGAAGAACACAGCTAGGATTCAAAAATGAATTCATGTGAAAATGTCTTTTATTCAAGTTTTAATTATCCAATTCCTTATGTTTTGTTTCCTTTTTCGGTTCTTAAGAAAGCTGCAAGAATGAAAGATCACTGAAAATGCCTAAATAACTGAAGTAACTAAACATCAGGAAACATATAGATTATAGTGAAATGTCAATTAAGACAAGAATAAACTTATTAGTGTTATTCTTGCATACCATAACTTATAGCATTAGCAGCAGTAAATACTGTACATCAGGGGTCCGCAACCCCCAGTCTATGGACTGGCATTGGTCTGCAGCATGCCAGAAACTGGGCTGTGCAAACAAGCAAAGCCCCATCCATGCAATGGAGGCAGCATGCAAAATCAGCCCTATCCAGAGAAAAAACCTGTCTCCATGAAACCAGTCCTTGGTGCCCAAAAGGTTGGGGGCCACTGGTGTACATGACCAGTTGCCATTTTAACTTGATGTTTGCTTTTTCATGATGGGCCTGATTAAATAATATATAATGATCAATATATGTTCAAATAATGTTCACAGATATGAATGCCAGATATCTGTGATAACAGATAGGCATTGGACAAGCCATATGTGGCAAGTTTAAGAATAAAGTCAGATTTTAACTGTGAATTTCCTAATGTATATTCTTAATCCGGTTATAATTATGGCTCTTGCATCTAATATGGCAATACTGTCAATCCATTTAGATCTTAAGAGGACAGTGAAAATTTTTGACTTCTCTACAGCAATATAATACTCGTCATTTTTTTGACAAATAAATTGACAATTAGTATTTCTTGATTTCTAATACTAATGATTCTTTCAGAACTCTTAAAAGTTTTGCTATAGTAACAGTTGACTAGTTGAGAAATGAACGTTCATTTTACCATGTTTATAAATAATTAGCCCACGTTCATGTTTATTTATAATCATAAAAACATGTTCTATAATCTTTCCAGGCTGCATGTATGTCAATACTCCCTCTGGAAATTTATCAACTAGTTATGTTAAAAATAAAAATTTAGCTTCCCAATTTTACTAGGCCATACTTCAAAGATTAATAGTCACACTACTTGACCTCAAGTAGCAAGCATACTTTACATGAGGATCAGATCTCTCAGTGCTAAGTCTATAGAACAATAGTGGGTACTGTGACTTTGTATTTATTCATTTATTAGACTTAAATCCTACATAAAAACTTTCCAGGGAGTTAACAATTTACACAAATATTACAATTAAAACATAGTTAAAGCTGTATGATGAAAACAATAGTATATATGCCTAATTTAGCAGTCAAAATATACTTAAATGTCAGCCTAACTAACAGTATTTTTACCCACTGATTGAAAGGATGACTTTTTGGGACAGGCAACTCAAAACTCTGGTAGCAGACATCAACAAGGCCTTTTCTTGAGTTCCCATCAAACATATCTCTCTTGGTGATGGAGTGAAAGAAGACATTTATCAAAGATGTAAAAGCCAAGGAATATTCAGAAAGAACAGTTGTTCAAATAGCCTCATTCCAAGTTGTATAGGACTTTATAGATCATCTCTCTCTCTCTCTCTCTCTCTCTCTCTGTCTCTCTCTCTCTCTCTCTCTCTCTCTCTCTCTCTCTCACATACACACACACACACACTTGAGCCTGGAGACAGCTTGCAGTTATAAAATTGTTACAATGTTATTTTATCTGCTGTTCCATAAGGCATTCTAAATGATTGTAAATAGGTGGTTCCTCACTTAGTTGCAGTGATTCAGTATAGTTTTAACTGACCATTTTGACTGTTTACCTTTTATGAAGTGAAATATTGTGGCCAGTTGTGATGCTATGTGAATTTTTGGAAGCCAACTAAAGATCTTAATTACAGGGAACTGTTTGGTTTAGAAAACTCTTGCTTACTCTTGACCCCTTAGAGTGTCAGTAAATTGAACATAACAGCATCATTAAAATAAAGAAGTGCCTTTTAAAATGCAAATGAACAACAAAAGCTTAAACTTGAACAATTTCCTAGTGCCTTGCTGGACAAGAGTAAAATAGGTATGAAATGTACAACACTTATGTACTATGTGCAGTTAGTGATATTTTGAGGATATGATTTTATTTTAAGTTCAGATTGCAAGATGGAAGGATGATGGATAATTTAGAAAACCTGAGAAGCTCTGGGTTCTGACATTTCACTTCATTTACAAGTGCAAGTATTGGGAGGTATTAATCTTCACAGGACATCCTGACTGGCTATTAGTCCTAGATGGTGGCACATAAATATGAAAGTGTTAACCCCAATTTCTCCAGTGAATTTCCAAGCATATCAAAATATAATTAATTACATGGGATATTAGGCATCCCTCCCAATAGCTAGTTGCCTCGAACTATGAGATGGGCGGCATATAAACTTAATAATAGGGCTGTGCTAAAAGAAAATCATTTACATCTTCATGTATGCTTGAATACTTTTTCACAGTGGTATTTGTTTTAGTCATCTTCAGGATCTGATAGTTTCTATACCAGAAATGTGAATAGTACAACAAAATCTGTTCAGCGGTTGCTATTTATTGATATTGTTGAGCCGTTTTCTGATATTGTTCTAGATAAAAATGATGAAGTCAAGTACTGTAGTACTTATAGTACTTGACTTATGATCATTCATTTAACTGACGATTCAAAGTAAAGAGAGCCTCAGAAAAAGTGACTTACAACCTGTCCTCAAAATTATGACGCACCATCCTCCGTGGTCATGTGATTGAATTTGAATGCTTGGCAATCACAGTTACAACAGTTGCAGGATCTTGTGATCACATGACTCTGATTTGCAATGTTCCCAGCGGGCTTCGACAAGAAAAGTCAATTAGGGAAACTGGATTTGCTGAACACCTGTGTGATTTACTTCAGTGACCATGTAATTCACTTAACAACTGTGGTAATTTGCGTAAAAATGGCTGGAAAATCTGGTTCAGACATGTGATGATTTGCTTAACAACCATATTGCTTTGGAACCAAAATTCCAATCCTGACTGTCATAAGTCAAAGGCTATCTGTAGAAGATTGGAAGGCTATACAATATTTCTTTTTACCATGCAAACAGTAAATTCATTTATTTGATTAAGTTTCTATTTTGATCTTCATTTTTCTCATAGATCTGCAATATAAAAATATTCACATCTGGGGAAAAATGTTTGATAGAACTATTCACAGAGTGCTGACATTGATATAAAAATTGCTAGTTTGATGTAATTTCTCCTTTAATATGTAACAAAATCAACATTTCTGGCTGAAGAGCTGAACAAAGTTTCTGCGTCTTGGATTGTTTTTAGTGCAGCCTGATATTATGCCTCCCATTATTTCAGTTATGCCACTAATTGTTTAGAATTCTAGGCATCCTATTTCTAAATGTCCTTAACATGCTCAAAGTACATAGACTTTTTCCAGAAGATGTAGTATCTTGGTGAACAATCACAGTGAACTAGATTTTAAACAAATATTGCTAAAGATTTTTAAATACTCTGAATTAATAACTGATCTTAAAAGAACCAAGCAAGTCTTCCCCAAGTAAGAGATTTATTTTACTTTCCTACAGTGACTTCCAACAGGTGCTTTTCTCCCAGCTAGGTTTAATCTCAGCTGGGCTCCAACATAAGAAGTGGAGCCTCCAAGGAAATATATTACAGGCAGTATAAAATATAAGTTGCTTTTCTTTTGTTTTTTTAACAGAATGACTCTTTTGTTCTTAAATTAAAACAGAGTACATAAATGCTTTAAATTAAGAGACACTGTTGTAGTTGTATTTGGATAGTTAAAAACAAGTTTTACATAAACTTTATCATCCTTAAATATCATTTTTATATCAATATAACCATTTTTAAAAACAGCCCAATTTGAGGTCTACTTACAATGGAGTTTTTGAACTACATTCTATTCTAAGCTCACCAATAGATTTGTCATCAATTAGAGATAACTTCACATTCAAGTAGGTAAGAGGGTTTTAATTTGAATGAAAAAGCATACAAACATATGTTGTGATTGGTAGAATTTTTTGATTATGAAGAAAATTATATGCACTAAGTCCACAACATTACATTATACGTAACCAAAGTAAGTATAACATTAGCTCTTCCAACAATACTATTAAGCAGCTAAAGATTTAAGGGGAAAGAAGCAGGAAAAATACAGCTCATATGTAGAAAGTCTTCAGGGATTCTTAAACAGTTTCCCTCTTTGTAATGCATGCTTAATGGTTTTTTAAATTGGATGTTGCCACAAATTGTGTATTTATTTTGTGCATCTTGGGACAATGTCTTAAGTTGGGAGAGATCAAGGATGTCTAGCACTTTAATGTAGTATTGCTGATTAACTGGAAATCATTTGGATGTCAAGTTTAGTATTTTTATGAATTGAATGGTCTTTCTTTTATAATATATTTAAAATAAATTTTTATTGTGTCCTTTTTCTGAAAACTTGTATAAGTATTCTGTTTTGTAACAGCCAAAGCATTTGTAAAGAGAGGAGAGACCAATTACATTAAATAATACAAGTAATCCTCACTTAACTACCACTCCTTCAGCAACTGTTTGAATTTACAATAGTGGTAGTTACAATCTTGCAACTCTCCGGTGGTCATGTGATTGCAATCCAAGTACTTGGCAAATGGCTCGAACTTGTTACTGTTGCAGCATCCCCTTGTCACGATTGCAATTTCCAACTTCTCTACCACTTCCTGCAAGCAAAGTCAATGGGGAAGCCAGCAAAATGTCAGAAGTAACAATCACATGAGATCCTCACTTAACAATCTGCAGTGATTTACGTAACGATTGCAACTGAGGAACTGCCTGGGTTGCTGTTGCTTATTAATGTGGTCATATGACATTGCGCTTTATGACCTTATCACCTAGCAACAGAAATTTTTCTCCCAATTACTAGTATTAAGTGAGGACTTGCCAATATTATAGATAAACCAAAAATGCCATTTGGTCATATCGTATTGTCATCTTTAACTTGTAATAGCTATTGACCATCCCTTTTATATTACATTTTTGTAAGAAATATTTGTCAAATGCTTGTTTCTGTGAATTTTTTTTACAGAAAATATTGAACATGAAAGGCAAGTTTTCCATAATCATACCTCTTTATCTTACTAGGCAATCATGATAAATGTTTACTATTGGAGAAAAAAAAAATAAAATCTTAGAAGTCTCTTTAAAAAAGCTCTTTTTAGTGGAATGTTGGGCTGAATGATCATATTAATTTTTATAAATTTTTAAAAAGTGTTTTTGACAGTTCCTCCCTAATACCTCTCAAGCCCCTTCTCTCAGTATAGGACAAAAATGTTTGCATACATTTTTATACTTTAACTTTCCACAAAATGTAAATACTCAAAACATTTGCCTCCAACTGGTATGTTTTATAGGGCAGATGAAAAAGGGAATGTGGTGATAAGCATGTTAGGATAGAATTGGCATGATTTCAGTTTGTTCTCTTAAGTCCTAAAATACACTGTGTGACCATGAACCATTTTAAACTATATTATGTTACTGAGTTTGGATGGATTCCCTTAAATATCAGAGGAAAGTTGAGATGCAATATAAAGTACCAAATCTGAAGGAGCAATAAGAGCAATAAATGCTAAACGATGAACAATGGCATGGGGTACCTCAATTTATCTCCCATCTTGTAAAGTCTAGCAGGGAATAATATTTTGGATGTTTGAGTTAAAAGACTTCAAAGTAAAGGGATTATAAAAGTGTCAATGTTACAATTTGAAAACACTCTTTTTTTTAAGTATCGTGCAGGTAAATATTACTAGAAATTAGTATAGAACACTCCTGAAACAATCTGTCTAGTGAATATTTCTATGAACTCACTAGTATAGCTAAAGACAACATTTAAACATGAATGGCAATAGCTTAAAAAGTGAGAAAAGGCTGTCTAGAGCTACACTGAAAAAAAATCTGTAAGCACTGGTATTAAAACATGGCTAGTGGTGGTAAAGTCATTCCTAGCTTCTAGACAACATTTTAATATTCTACACTAACTTTATTAATTTTATAATTGATAAAAGATATACAATTATCTCCTGCCTCTACTGATGTCTTGAACTGGTAAATATCTAATCAAAAGATCCATGCCCAGAGTACAATTGACTGATGTCACTGTTTTGGAGCCTGTAAGTTTTAGAATATAAAGGAAAAAAAGATAATCTTTACATGCTGGAAGCCTGCAGTAGTTGCTAGCATGTTTGCAAGTAGGTGGTCATTTCAGCATGTACAAAGAAGACAAAGATCTATACAGAAGAATTACTCCAAGAACAAAACCACCCTGCACCCACTACTTTTAATTCTGCCAGACAGTTGCTCAATAATTGCTGGCTTCCTGCAATGTTGAGGTGGATCATTGATAGGAAGATGAGACAGTTTCATCCCAGCAATCTCACAGAAGATAGCTAGTTTTTCATTACAATTTGCAGCAAGTCCTAATAGTTTTCATACATTCACTTCCCTCTATACAGAGAAAAATAAAGGGGAGGTAATATTAACCAGAAGGTTAATACGATTTTTCTTTAGTATTGCTTTAACTTTTGAAGTAATAACTTAAAAATTCCTTTTCCTCCTCTCAGAAGTCCAAGCTTTTTTAAAATTATAATAACAGTATAAAGAAAAGTTGTATTTAATATCTAGTGCTGGTGTAAGTATAAGATTTGTATCAAGATCGTTTTTGTTATAGTGTAAATTTGCTGTGTTTGGGCCATTTGAAGCCTTTCTTTTTATCATTATAATTTATCTTAAACAGAATTAGGCCCTTATGTATCATCCTTAATGAAAATAGTATTAAAACAAAGATAGAAAAGAAGAAATGTTTTAATTGTCAATTTCTTTTTTTCCCCCATTCAATCACGTCTGATTCTTAGAGACTGCCTGGACAAGTTCCTGTGGTTTTCTTGGCAAGGTTTCAGAAGTGGTCTGCCATTGCCTGCTTTCTGAGATAAAGTGACTGGGCCAAGGTCACCCAGTTGGCTTTGTGCCCAAGGCAGAACTAGAATTTACAGTCTCCTAGTTTCTAGCTTGGTACCTTAATCCCTAAATCAAATTGGTTCTCCGTGCAGGGTGTGGTGTGGGGTATCTGAATTATTAATCTAATTGTTTTTTTCATATAACAAGACTGCCTTACTTTTGGTGAAGATATCTGGATACTGCTAAGATGGCAGCATTTCTTTAAATGAGATATTCAGGCTGTTTTGTTTCAAATGTCACATCATTCTTAGACATATTCCTTATGGATGTATGAAAAATAATTATGTTGGCTTGTGATTTTGTTTCACATCATAAACTGTAATGTAGCACTTCCAAGCTTATTAGGACAATAAATGGATCCTTGGGTAGTAATCCAGCAGTTATATAATATAGGGGTCCATGTTGGGGGATGGGGGGGCATTCCTTGTTGTGCCATATTTGTTCTAGAAAATACGTAAGATCACGCTGACATGTCAAGATACTTTGAGACAGACATGAGCAGGCTTTCTGGTGCCTCACATGCATATTATGTGCCCATCCCTGGTTGGAAAGGATTGGCATCTACTATGGGTGTTTTGCAAGACTCCTTTCCTCATTCCTTTCTAGCTCAATAATGCAAGTCCAAATAATGTAAACTGTTTGCTGGGTCCACTTTTATAGTCAGGACAATGTGGGAAAGGAGCACATATGGGGCCAAGAAAGGTGTAGAGTTTTGCCATGGATGATCTAGTTCTCTTGCTTTGTTGCATTTGACAAGGTAAAAAGCACAACTCCTGAACCCATTCAAAAACTTCGAATTCATCAAATATTAGGTAGAGCTGTAGGCTTTTGAATAGCTGTATGCAGCTTTCTTTGCTGGAAGGAATGGGATAGACAGATGGTAGAAGACAGTGCTCAGGGTCTCAGAAAGAAACAGAATGCTCACCAGTTTGGAATTGCTAAGGAATGCCAAACTTCCATTCAATTTTACACATTTTGGTTTTTTAATAATTTTTATTAATTTTCTATTAATTACATTTGTTAATTTTTTGTCTGGGTATTTAATTTGCTTAACAATAGTTTCCAGTCTTATTCTCCACATTTTTTCCCAACCGCTGGTAAAATAAGGTCCATGTTTGATAATATTCTGTGTCTGTTTGATTTTCAATGTAAGTCTATCCATTTCTGCAGTCTAGTATCTTCTTCATTATCACTTCATCTTGCAGTGAAAATTTTACACATTTTGAAAGGATCTGGGCTGCTATTAGCTTAAGAGGACAAACAAAGGTAGAACAGCAAAGGATGACCTAAGGCTGTCTCATATATGTGCTGAAAGATGAAGACAATATGTGGAAGCCAGAGGTGGCCAACATACATATGTGGCAGTATTATGGGCAATACATAGAGGCGTTTCCAGATGAACAGCTACTAGCTTTGCATAAAGCATGAGTATCAAACCTTCTGGCTTGCCTGGAAGAACAAGAATTGTTTTGGAATGCATATAAATATGATAATATATGTCTTATATGTGTTATATATAGGTATATTAATATATGTCATAAAAAGTGATAGCCAGTTTGGTCTAGTGATAAGATACCAGGCTAGAAACAAGACCATGAATTTAAATGAGAGCCAGCTGGTGACTTTGGGCCAGTCATTCTCTCTCAGCCCAACCTACCTCACAGGGTTGCTGTTGTGGGGAAAATGAGAGGAGGAGGGTGTGTTGGATATGTTCAGTGCCTTGAGTTATTTGTAAAAATAATAAAAGTCAGGTGCAAATAAATAAATGTTACAATATTGTGGGTCTCATTGCTATCCAGGGGTGCACGAGACCCAGGGGCCACTGATTGGACATTCCTTGCTTAAAGGAAAATGTGCTGCATAGTTTTCTTCCTTAACCATTTTTTTCAGCAGAAACATGGAATATATCTGAAGGTCACAAACAGAAAAAAAAGGTCTAGATTGAAGTTACTTTTGGCTCCAAATTTCTCTTGGCTACTCAAAAAGTAAAGCAAGGTTCATTTTCATTTATTTTCATACCTTCGAGAGGGGACGAGAACTCCGATAGTCTGCTAATTGTTCATTTTTAAGTATTGTATTCTATGAACAGTCACCTTGGGGCCAACTGGGCAATTGTACATAGCTCAGCGCGTGGCAGCCAGAGCAGATGTACTGCTGACAAAACATATTCAACAAAATTGTCCAAGCATCACTGCATTCAGTTGTGGAGTAAATTCCAATAATCAGCTATTCAACCTAGGAGCAGCATAATTAACCCTTTTATGGCTCCACAGTCATGAATTCTAGACACATCTTCAATAGACTAACCCAGCTTGTGCAATGGGGACCCACATGCCTACACCTCTAAAAGTATTCAGGGCTGAAAAGTAGTAAGGTAAAAACTTCCAGAAATCCATGTCTATGGAGTCTCTCCGTCATCCAGGTCATGGTTGTCCCAAAGGTGCTTTTTCAAGAAACAACTGGACTTTCTGGTTTTTCTTTGAAGATTTTTCGCTTCTCATCCAAGAAGCTTCTTCAGCTCTGGCTGGATGGTGGGGAATGGAAGGATTTATATTCCTTGCAGACAGCTGGAAGTTTAGAGATTCAGTCAGAGCTGACAAAACTTCTTGGATGAGAAGCAAAACGTCTTCAAAGACAAACCAGAAAGTCTAGTTGCCTCTTGAAAAAGCACCTTTGGGACTTCCAGAGATAAACCTGCTTCCCAATTTGTTTCTCACAAGAATTTGAATCAGTGGATCTTAGCCTCAAAAAGGCTCATGAGCTGCGACCTGGACGTCCACCGCCTTTTACAATGGAGTCTCTGAGGGATGCAGGAAGCTCCCGGCCTTCATTTTACCCTGGTTCTTGGGGGCCGTCCATGCCGCCGCGCACCTTCCCTCTACCCTACTGCTTTCCCGGTTTCTTTTCTTTTTCCTCCGCGGGATCTCGCTGCTGCCCCTTTCCCGGGTAACGCTGCGCTCTGATCCTCCGGAGGGGAAGCTCTGTTAGCTTGCAGCAACCAGACACGCAAGACGGTCCGAGAATGACCCAAAGCACCCCTGGTCAAAAGTCCACCTCAACGGCGTCGCCCCGAGTGCCGCAAGGCAGTTCCGCCTTTGAGGTGCACGAGAGCCGTTGGTTTTCGAACGTTGGCCGTCCTCCGCCCCGCCCTCTTGCTAACGGCCTCCCGTGTGTCGCTGCAGAAGTTGGCTCCGAAGCTCAGGAGTCGCCCGTCCGCCAACCTCCAAACTCCCACTCCGCTCTCCCTGCCCGTTCCCGAGCAGGGACTTCTAATGCTCTCCGGCTGTCTCCCCTCGCGCAGGAAGGAGCCTACCGTCACGAGCGGCTGCCTCGGCCAATACCTGGTCTGAGCGGGAGCTCAAGCCCCGCCTCTCGAGCTGCAGTAACCACTGGCTGCCCGGGGACGGGACTTCCGCTTGGAGTCGAAAGAGGAGGAGCGGGCAGGTTTTGTGTTTGAGGGAGTGGGAAAGAGGCGAGCGAGGCGGGCGAGGGAGCGAGCGGGTGCGGGCGTTGCGCTCCGTGGCCTGGTGGCCTCTCCGGCGGAGCGACAGGTCGTGTCCGCCTGACGAGCTCCGCGGAGGGGGCCGGCAGCTGGGCACAGCCACCCCGGGTACCGGGCTGCCGGCTCCGGGGGCTGTGACCTAGGCAGCCGAAGGGACGCGGTCCTCGGCCGGCTGCCAGAGGGGGGGTCGGGAGGCCGTGAGGAGGCGAGAAGAGGGACCCTCCCTGCCTTCGCCGCCTTTCGGAGGGATTGCTTGCGAGACTGGGTTCCCCACCGGGTCGGGGCAGGCGGAGCGCGTCCACGGGCTAAAGCGGGAAAGCGATTCCTCGGGGAGGCGAGGGAAGCCGCCACCCCGAAGGACCGCTTCCGGGGCCCCCGGGAGGGTATGGCGGCGTGAGGGGCTCCTCGGGGCCCCTGGGAAGGCCGCCCGCTGGAGGCGGCGGGCGAAGCCAGCGTTGGTTTGACGGCTACCCTCCAGATGTTTCCTTAAAAGCCCGCCGAGTCCAGGGTGGGATAGGCCGGGCGGAGAGGGAAGGGCGGAGGTCGGCGAGCGCAAAGGCTGGCGAAGTTGGTCTTTCGTCGACCGAGGCCGGCGGGAGGCTGCGATGAATGGTTTCAGCACAGAGGAAGATAGCCGGGATGGTCCTCCTACTACCCCTTTTTACGGACAAAGTTGTTGCCTCATCGACGACGGGGATCGTTGTGTCCGCCCGGCTGGCAATGCCTCCTTCAGCAAGAGGATCCAAAAGAGCATTTCTCAGAAAAAGCTGAAACTGGATATTGACAAAAGTGTAAGTGGCAACCGCAGAAGCTGTACCATTGCATGCTTCTCTCTCTATCTCCAATTGTGCACCGAACCTGTCTCTTCTGTTGTTATAATAGTGCTGCTGTACTACACGGCTCCAAAATTTTAGAGGAGCTTTTTTTTTTTCTTATCGAATTCTACTGGGCTGCTGTGAATTCCCAGCGTCAGCAAAGCAGTATTTTCCTATGCTGAGAAAACGTGATAGGAACAATCTGAATGATGCAGCATTAAAATGAAAGTACGTTGGTTTATGATCCTAGTAAAGAAGCCAGTGTAAATAGAGATGTGCCTGAAAGGGCACCACCATTAAAATCCTATTATATTTTTAAGGAATGGTGTTGGTTTCTTTTACAGAGTGAAATAATTGTCATACATATAAACGTAATAGCAATAGTACCAAAGTTAATCTCTTTTTCATTCAGGACTGAAGTGACAAAAATAGCACAAAGCCGCAGCAGGTGGCAGCATCTAGCTGGTTTGGATAAAGCTAAGCAGGACTGAGAGGGATAAATATTTGGATGGGAGACTATGTGGAAACTAGGGTTGCATGATGGTAAAAAGACTTGATAGGGAAAAGGAAAACAAGCTTCATATTGTTGGGGGGGGGGGGGAGTTGTTCAATTATGATACATTAAAAAAAATGGGAAAGGCAAGTTTGTAGTAAATAGCTAAAATAAGAAAAGCTGTATCCAATTCTGGTTTTTTGGAGGAGAATGTTGATATCAGTATCTATACAATATAGTAGAAGCATGTTATGGGGCAGTTATTTATGATTTGTAATTTAAGAATAAAAAAACGGTTGCTTTGTAATCAGCCATATAGTGATGTATCTGCTATCTGATATTACAGGTGCTAATATTAATAAAGAACTTCATATATGTATTTGTAGGTTAAGCAATAAAATGTCCAGCTAAAAAGTGCAGAATGTTGTTTTATTTATTTGATGTATATGCTGCTTTTCATTTTCAGGGTAATGCATAGATGTGCGTCTGTCTAAGGGTAGACTAAAACCAAAGTCCCTTTTGACATCTTAATTGCTGTACTATACTGTTAGTAGTCTTGAAATAATTCACTTAAAAACTGTCAAATCTCCAGCAGTGAACTGCAGTCAAGTTGAAAGCAGCAAGCGTGTTTCTTGGCTGGCATCAAACAAATTAACGTGCTGCCAACCAATTGTTACTGTGCCATCTGTCACATTGGGCATTTTTAACTGAGACATTATACGTGGTAGTAACGATTGTATTCATCCAGATTATGTATTAGGATTTGTCTATAAAGTAGAATCCAATATTAAACCTGTCTTCATTGAGAAATTAAAGGAGGAGTGGAAAGAATTTTTTCTAGGTCTCTTTTAATGTACTTTACTTTAAGCATTCTAAATTAAAACTTGCAATGAGATTACAATTACTTCCAGGCAGTTTCCCCTTCACACCACATAAAAAATCCATGAAGTATCAGTGGATATCTAGTAAGACTGTTTCTGTTACCTATTAGGTTAATCTATAGTTAATGCCTTTAACCAGAATCAAATATAATGAGAAGAATAAACTTTAATGATTTCATTTCTTTCAGCATTATTTCAGCACAATTACTGCCAAAAAAATATGAAAGCAATGTGGGCTAGTTTTCTGAAAAGAAATACATCCAAAATAGTCATAGTTAATTGTCTACTAAATGAGTTATTTAATTAAGCTAGTACTCACTTCATTAGATACATTTCATTAGTATACTAACTATAAGGCTCTGGAAATAGGTTTTGTGACTAGAAGTTTCTGCTGCATCACTCAATCACTTTCATGCATACAACTACCATCTTATAGTACTGCAATATTCTGCCAAGTTCTTAAACATATATTGCTAAAACACTCATGTCTGTGACCTATCGTTGGGTGAAGCAGTGCATCATAGGTCAAAATGCTTTGAACCAAGATACTTCAAATGAGCTAACTTATAGAATTCATGATTCCTGTGAATTGAAATTTGGCAAATTTTATAAAGCATTTTATGACCTAAAATTATCATAAGCATTTTATGACATAATACAACATGTCATAAAGCATATGCTGTAGTCAACCCATAATGTTTGACTGCGCTATGCAGCTCAACATGGTTTACTTTCAAGGCAGATATATCTCTGAATGTCTCCCTGAATTTTAAAAAATTGTTCGGCTATATAAGAAGCTCTGCCTTTGTTGAAGGCATCAAGGAATCTGGTACGGTAGTATCTGTGGCATGATGCCCCAAGGGGTCACAGGTTGTCTATTAAATGTGTATTATGTGTTGTGTGTGTATAAGAGAAAAAGATAGCATAAATCAGGAGCAATCATATTCCTTTATCAATGGACAATGATACCTTGGTTTGCTTATTTATTAACTTATACCCTAACTTAATCAAACAGCTCTTAACAGCTTATAGGAAGTATCCAAGCCTAGAGCTAATAATAACTGGAATTTCTCAGAGTTCAGTACTCAATAGCGATACTGTCATCCCCAACTTTTTCTGCCACCTATCTTTCATAATAGTTCCTTACTAGTTTTTTTTTGGGGGGAGGGGGGTATTCTATTAAATTCTAACACTTGATTTTTTTATTTGAAAATTGATTTTTAAGGGTTTTCATGATTATTAGTAGGTTTGTCCACAGCAAGCTGAGATTAAAAGAAAATGAAAAAATGTGTTTTGTGATGTACAGTATACTTTTCTCCTCTTTCTTACTTGTATGAATATCAATACATAAGAGCAAAAAATATTATTTTTGTTTATTTATTCATATCCTGCCTTCATTATTTTTACAAATAACTCAACGCGGTAAACAAATCCAACACATCTTCCTCCTCCTATTTTCCCCACAACAACTCTGTGAGATTAGTTAGGCTGAGAAAGTGTGATTGGCCCTAAGTCATTCAACTGGCTTTCATGGCACTTGCATTTTGATGTCAAGATCTATTATTTGTGCACACCGACCTAGGAGACACCCATGAACCCCACAGGAAGGACTTTAATTTGACATTAAAAACCAAATTCAGCTGTTCAATGTTCAGTTTTACGTTGTAGCCCACAGTTTTAGTTTTAAACATATTTACTTACTACCCCAGTAAATCCGTTTTTAAAACATCTTTACTGTCAAACTTGAAGAAAGCAGATGAGCACAAAGAGGGCTTATGGAAGACTCAGTTTGGGCTGGTGTTCTAGTGAAATGAAGTCATCTACCACACAATGAATCAAAACTGAAAAAAGAAAGTAGCCTTTCTGCTGTACCTTTTTGATGCACAATGGCTCTTAAATGAACAGATGAAATCCTTTTTTCAAAAAGAGTTCAAATTTGTAGCACTGAAAGTTCTCAGGTTTGCTTTTTATTGTTCTTTTTACTGTTGTAAGGATTGTGTTATTTAATATTTTTCTTGTTTAATTTTAGGTAAGACACTTATACATATGTGATTTCCACAAGAACTTCATTCAAAGTGTCCGAAACAAAAGAAAAAGGAAAACCAGTGATGATGGGGGAGACTCTCCAGAGCATGAAATAGATGTTCCAGAGGTGAATTACGTAATAAAATTGAGATTTACTGTTTAGATTGTATTTATATTTTTGTAAGTTTAATTACACTTCCTAAAAGCAGCATAATAACATGTATTAAGGTTGTACTCCAATCATTAGTGCTCAGAACTTTCTGATTCATACAATTTTAAACTTACAAATCACATTGTGGCAGTATATCTTTTTTTCCATTTCACAAACTTTGTGAATAATGCAAATCATGAATTCAGAAGGGCTCACAATTTTTGGTCACAATTCAGGCCTTAATGAAGACATCTAGAAAATGGAGCAATTTTGGATACAGCAGATTAAAACTGTCTTGATACTGACTCAGAAGTGCTTTAACTTTCCACTGGTTATCAACTCAAGAACAGCCACAGCAGCTTTCTGCCAATTTTTGTCTTGCCTTATAGAAGAACCCTAAGTTATTACATTGCTGATCATTACTATATCTTGAATAAACATGTAGATTTTGAGCAAGTCCTTACTTTTATTTGTCCTGAATCTCTCACTCCTTAGCATCTATCTTTCACTATATACTTGGGCCATGCTCTACATCGTGCATTTTAATGTTACAAATCACTTAATCTGATTGTCCTTTTCTCATAATTTTCAGTTCTACAATCTTTTCAGGTATTAACATATTGTATAAATATCTGCTTTCATTCTCTAAGTTCGTAGCATTCAAAATTTTGAAGAAAAACTTAAGAAAAATACTTATATAATGCTGAAAACATGTTATATGTTATATATATGTTATATACATGTAATCATCTACACATTTCCTAGTACAAGTAAATGTTTAAGAATTTAACAAGGAAGCAGGGTATGCCATCTTGCTTTTGCTGCATAGTTTTTTAGGAATGCGGTGCTTTTGAAGAAAAAGTGTTTTGAAGCACATTACAGCACTAAAGCTGCCCCTGCAATTTCTTAAAACACCTGCATTGTTTTCCTGGGGTCACATGGCTATCCTATCACATAACCCTGGGAAAAGATTAACATGTGCAACTTTATATACCTTGTAAAGAAGCTTTTTGCTATTAAAATGCAATGCATTGTAGAGGGTTAGTACTTTTCAGTTGTCAATTAAACTAAATATATATTTTCATTGTGCCACTTTTTTAGGTTGACTTGTTTCAGCTTCAAGTAAACACTTTGCGCCGTTACAAAAGACATTACAAATTACAAACCAGACCTGGTCTCAATAAAGCTCAGTTGGCAGAAGTAAGTCCGTGAAGACTTTATAATTTCCACATGTATTTTCCTTCTGCTAGGAAAATATTTTTATTTTTAAAAATTATTTGTTTTTTTCAGACTGTCAGTCGTCACTTCAGGAACATCCCAGTGAATGAAAAAGAAACTCTTGCTTACTTTATCTACATGGTAAAAAGCAACAAGAGCAGATTGGATCAGAAAACAGAAAGCAGTAAACTGGAATGAAAGTTAGGTAGACTATGGACTCAAACAAGTGTAATATTTTTAAAAAAGCATCAGGTGCATTATAAATACATTTTTTAAAAAAATAGATTTTTTTGTGTAAATTAAAATATACATAAGATTTGATCCCCATGTTATAATACTTAATTTCAGAATGTGTATGAAAACCTCTGCAGTTTCAAAGCATGGTCTTTAACCTGAAGGAAAGATCAAAAGAAACTCAAGATGCCCAAAGCAATGACTGTTTAAGAAATTGACATGTTACAGATTGTACCATAAACCATGCATGAGTTTGGCATTCTTGAACAGAATCATATCATATACTCACATCGTATTTAAAGGCACAGATCAGGTAAAACTTCTAAATTCTGATTTAAAACTTCTCTATGCTCACCACTTGTGCGCCACATAAAATTACTTGTTTTGAGACTAAATATCTCAGATTTTCATGGGTGCTAAATATTTCTAATCTTAGAGTTTTTGCATATATATCGGTTTTTACATTGAAACACAGAAATTGGCCAGCATAATTCATTTATTAATATTTATTAGAGTGTCATGATTACGCAAATTCTAATGTGTTAAATATTTCAATATTTCTGTTTTTCAAACAAACTGTTGAATAGAGAGCTGTTGCCACAGATTTGTGCTATTTGCGGATTTTTTTAAGGTTTGCGTGTATGTGTATATATGTGTATACATATATATATATATATTTACACACACATACATACACACACACACACACATTAAAGCTAAAAATAATTTCAAGTTGCTATGAGCTCTTTGTAAGCAATTGGAATCTCAGTCTGGTCCTGTGAGGCTACAAAGCAAACACTTTACAGTAATAATAAAGTTGGCAGTAGCTTCAATTTATCTTCATTTTGGTAGTGAGAACAAATGCCATGTTGGGCCATTTATTCTAGGTATTATGTTTTAAAATGCAGAGTAACTATAAGGTTCTCGCTGTCTGCTCACAGTCCAGAACCTGATAATCAGTGTGCAGACAGAAAACTTTTTCTTCATTTACTTATATGGGGAAGGTGACATAGTCTAAATGGTTCTTCCTATAAGTCCTAATCTGCTTGGAGTGTAACATCTTTTTGGTCTCTTACCCCCATATTGCAATGCCGAAAGGCATAAATACATTTTAAAATGTCCTGTAGACTACCTTATGTAGTAAATGTTCTGGATAAGTTTGACATTTATTCAGCAGTTGTCTAAAGTAAGGCATAGAACTACACTACATCAGTAGTTTTCACATTGCATTTAATATTAATATTGAATTAAGGACCTCATAGTTCTTTCCTGCTGTCCTAAAAACATTAAAAAAAATTGTCCAAATAAAAATAAAATGTATTCTATATGTTTTGGTAAGTTTTTTTTCCAAAATTTTATGATGTGAAAACCTAAAATGTACGTCTTGGCAAATGCAAAAGTTCATGTATATAGCCATGTTGTATTTTTGTTGCAAATAGATCATCAATTTATGTTATTCCAATTAACTGAATGCCACTTTAAAAGTTGATATTTTCATCTACTTCAGTTTCCCATGTCCTTTTAATGTACACTTTAAATTTAAAAACACATGGATATATAATGAAAACAACTAAAATATTTCAGACTGCTGCTTTGCATTTTAAAGTTCACCAAGTAGTCCCACTGCTTCCTTCACTGAAAGGCTAAACCACAAATCAAATATGTGAAATGATTTTTATAACAATGCATCACAAAATTGTATTTGAATATTTGTAACTTCAGAATATTCACATTAGAAATACAATGACCATGACATAATTTCTCAGTAGAGATTGGCATCCTATGACCACCTTCTAGATCAAAAAGGTAAACCTTTTAGTTTTATATTGTTAGGGCTTGTAATGCAAATAACAACTAAACTACTACAACTAAATTACTATCAAAAAAATGCAACAACTATCTCTTTACACGAGCAATCTGTTCAATAGTTGCTTGGAAGATCATATTAAGTAAAGTATTTTCCTAAATCACATCACAAGGTTCGCTGTCATATTTTATAAAAACAAAATTATGAGGAAATTGAAGATTTTCATGTAAGATGTGAAGAATAACTGATGTTAGAATCCTTGAAACATGTCTTTTATAGATATCCTTATTTGCCTTACTCTCAGCTAGACCAAGTATTGTACAAATGTCTTGGCACAAGGAAAGGGCCGTTAGTTTTTCATGACATTTAGTGCTAGAGGCTAATTTTAACAACATATAATTTGTGTGTGTGTGTATGTATTCAGGGAGTTGCCTGCGATTCTTGAACATCTAGTATTGCATCACCAAAAACACCATCATGCAGTTCAGAATAATGGCAAATTATGCTGCATGCCATTTAAGGAAACTATCAAATTCCTAGTGGTTTTAATAAAACCTTGATCATCATTTTGAGCTTCAGAGGATTTGAATCCTAAAATAGTATCTAACATTAATAGTATATGTCAGTGATGGCTAACCTTTGCTGGACAGAGTGCCCAAAGCGCATGCGCCCAAACCCCCAAAATGCAATGTGCACCCCTGCGCATGCACTCCGCCCACCATGCATGCGTGCGTGGCTCCCATGCACCCACCCTGTGCATGTGCAGCAGAGATATGACCAGCTGGCCAGTGAGAGGCACGCGCGCATGCGCAGTAGAGCTGAACTGGGATGATGGCTTGCATGCCCACAGGGCACCGCGTGCCACCTGTGGCACACATGCTATAGGTTCACCATCACGGGCATATGTGAAAAAAGAGTCAAATTGGCATGCTTATTCATAGAAACTGGTGGATGGTATTTTCTTGACTCGTTAAATATTAATTTTACATTGGATTTAAGCTATTAAATAATAAACCTTGGCGTGGGAGTGACTTCCCACATTGTCTAGTAGTTTTAGATAATTCTGCTGACTAGAGCAGTACTGAATAAAACTCACTCAAAACCAAAGGCCTTCAAACCCACTGAAAGCTAGCAGAAGATCTATAATTGTTAAATGGGCTTTGCATCAGAGCCGGAGAATTTAATATGGCACATCTTCTAGAATGAGGTTAACTTCATCAAAGATGGTGGTCCTCTGTGCATTAGTTGTAGTTGTAATGATAATAGTAGTAGCACAATAAATTTTGTTCATCCCTTGAATGAAGGAAAGAGCAAAGGGAAGGGGAAGTGCAATGGCAATTAGTACCGGAACAACATTTTTATGAATTCCTGGAGCAAGGTGCAGTTGGAGTGTTTTGGAGAATGTCTCAGTCTGATGGTTTAGCTTCCAAGTGTGATTCTGTGATGTAAATGTTACATATCAGATTCCTACATTAAATTTGATGTTTTTTCTTGCAACTAATGCCATAAATTATGGTTGAAAAGAAGAGGCCTCAGTGTTCTTACAGAATGCTTTAAATTTGCCACCTGACAGATTTGCCAGTAAAAAGTTCCTGTGAGTGTCAGGAAAACATCTTAAAGCCAAAGTAGTCCAGGACAAGAATATTTTTCATACTTTGATAAAAAAAATAAAGAGCAAGTTGTATTCAAGAAACACAGCAGCTGGTGACTTGTTTGAGAGACGATTTATGAAGCGGTATTCAAATTTTATAATATGTAAATTTGCCAAATACAATATTGAGGGTAGGGAGGGAGAGACTGGGAACTTTGCACTTTATCTTGTGTTGATAAATTCTAATGTAAATAAAATGGAAACTCTTGATATTATTAAAGAAAGCATTTTGATAAAGATGTTGTTCTAAGAGAAAGTGTTGTGAACAGCATACTACTATCACTTCAGCCTTTGCATTAAGATGAGGGATAGATAGCTGCTCACAAAAGAAGCCTTTCAGTGCTACCGGATTATTTAAAGGGCCCTGCTATGAAAGCATAATATATCAATCTTCCTTCATTTGTGCTACCTACCATGCTCTACATGCATGATTTTTTTTCTCTTTCAAATATGTAATGATGCAGGGTAATTCTGTTACATAGTTTATCCAATTTCATTTATTCATCACTTAATGAGGTGTTAAATTTTTAAAACTTTGATAAGGGAAAGGGGCTCATGCCTTAAACTCACAATTTTCAAATAGTTATTAAATGTTTAGCAATAGTTTTTTTCTGCTGTTGATTTTTTTGTACATTTTTCAAGCAGAGGCTTATGTAGAAATCATCATTTATTACGTTGCCTTCATTCTCTCTGCTTTATCCTGCTGAATATTAAAAAAATAAACATACATTGATAAATGTGTTTTATTCCCTTTTGACTTCTAACAGCACAACCTTACCATGAAAAAATGAACTTTCTTTATTCCTCATTCATTCTTGTGGATCTTCATGACTAGTCTTGATCCTTAAGGCAAATGTTTGGGTGAACCTTGATTTTAACTGTAAACTATAACAGTGTATCCTGAAGCAATCTGGTAAACTTATAGTGCAACTGTAGAGTTCTTTTCTCCGAGATGTATAGCTTGCATCCTTCCTTCCACTGTGTATAATAGTTAAATCTTTTACTGTTGAGAGAAATTATAAATGCCTGAATTTCTAATAAATGCTGAGTTCAACAATCAGTTGTATTACTTTCTATTGATTTTGAATAACCGTACAAGACAAAACTAAGAACTCTAGAGCCAGAGCCATTAGACAAATTATACATGCTCTTACCATGATTAATATGAACTTTAGTTAATCATATCTGCATCATCCATGTGATAGATTAAGCAGAACAAATTCCAAACTGCTTATTCAAATTACACTTCCGTAATTAGCAGAGCTTTGATATTTTGAATAAATTATTAAATTACTATATTATTGCTTTGGTAGTGGGTAGAAAAGAACCCAGTAATTTGATGATATAAAGGGAGGCAATGTTATTCTGCCTCATTGACAGACTGTTACTGGATTGAAGCTCTTCTGTCCCATTGTCTGAAGTATTAGTGCCTAGTTTATTGAGCCTGATACTAGTAGTAGGATTACAGTGCAGTGTTGTGATTGAAATTTTGGACTATGGTAAAGGAGATATAAATTGTATTGCACCCAGCAACAGCTCTGTAAGAGTATATAGTACGTAAGGGCACAAATGTATTTCACCATTTGTATACAGTATAAAAATATATACAATATCTTTGCTGAATCTGCTTTATGTATCTTCATCAACCAAAGAAAAATTTGAAATTTACTTTCAAAAAAAGTTTAATCCTTTCTTTTCCTTCCTTTCAATCAAAAAAATTTCGGAGACTGACTGGACAAGTCCCTGCAATTTTCTCGGCAAAGTTTTTCAGAAGCAGTTTGCCATTATCTGTTTCCCAGGGCTGAAAGTGATTAGCCTAGCCACACAGTTGGCTTTGTGCCCAAGAGAGAACTAAGAGAGTGTTTCCTGGTTTCTAGCCTGATGCCTTAACCATTACACCAAACTTACACTCTCTTTAATATTATCATAGTAGTGAAAATAGTTTTGAGTGTAATCATCTCACTTTTATACCAGAACTATAGCTTAATTATTACCTAAAGTAGTTACAATTATTTCCAATGACTAACAACAGAAGATGAGGAATATCAAATCTTTGATGAAATTCACTGGGTGGATGGAGAAGCATTCATTCCTTTAGACTACAGGTGGTCCCCGATGTACAACCATTCATTTAGTGATCGAAGTTACAATGACACTGACAAAAAGTGACTTATGACCATTTTTCACACAACTGGTGTAGCATCCCCTTAGTCACGCAATCAAAATTTGGATGATTGGCAGCTGGTTTATATTTATGATGGTTGCAGCATTCCGGGGTCATGTGATCGTCTTTTGCAAATTTCTGACAAGCAAAATCAATGGGGAAGCCAGATTCATTTAACCATTATTTTACTTAACGACTGCAGTGATTCGGTTAACAACTGTGGCAAGCAAGGTTGTAAAGTGGGGCAAAACTCACTTAAAAATGCCTCATTTAGTAATAAAAATGTTGGGCTCAACTGTGCCTTAAAGTCGAGGACTACTGTAGCTAGCTGCTTGCCATAAAGAGAGGAGAACAGGAATTGATATCGCCTTGAATGGCTTCTAAGTCAGGGGTGTCAAACATGCAGCCTGTGGGCTGGATCCAGCCCGTGATAGGTCCAGAGTTCTCCTGTGGGGTCCCGGAGATGGCGAGGGACCGGCCTGTGCCGTCCCAGCCCCGCCCACCCAGTCAGCCATGATGACCAGGCCATGCCCACCCGAGACTTCCAAGGGCAAATAAAATCCTGATATGACCCACGATGGGATTGATGGGATCAGTTGTCAACCTAGCTAATACTGGTAAAACTAACCTTTTAGTTTTCATGATTGTGAAGTAATTCCAAGCATCTTGAATGTCAGAACTTTGCTGCGTGCATTTTAACCATAAGAGGGCAGTATCATCTAAGCAATACAACAGGTTGGTGTTTCTGAGATTTGTTGATTGAATAAGGAACATTTTTCACAGCTGCTAGAGAACCACAGCCCTGTCACAAATGTTCACTTTTGGGGGCTCTGCTGGGATCTGCTACTTCTCTAGAAGTGGATATTCTTGTCCAGTTTAGTTTAGTTTATTAATTAGCCTATAGGCCATATCAAAATACAGAGTTCCAAACACAAACAAAGAAAATACAATAATTTAATATATAAATAAGTAAAATAAGATTACATTTCAGAATCGCCCCTACAATCTACCCCAACATATACCAATCTCAACCAAACCATTTTACTCAAGTACTGTGCCGTATTAAATGTTGTTTTCAAATTCTGACCACACATAAGGTATGTTGGTTTAATATCGGGTTCCCAATGGGTCATTCATTTTATATATGAACCAAGGTACCTGTCTCTCATCCTCTTATACAGACAATATTCTTGTCAGTTTCCAGAAATAGGCTTATAATCTATAAAGGGATGGACATGTTATAAAAAAATGTTTTGCTAACTTTTTAGTGACCAGGATGAAAATGGAACACTTTTCATGGATTGGACCCTTGAAGGACATTTTTCTTCCCTTCCATCTAGCCCATAATATTTGATAAAAACTAGGGTTGGATATTTTTTTTCAACATTCTTATTACAGATTAGAAGATAATGGTCAAAATAAATGGAAAATTAACCTTTTCTCACCATTAATTTGTGAACTGGGGTTAAATTTACATAGTCCTTGAAAATGTTCTTCTAGAACTGAGAGAAATTTAGCATTCTTGGCTTAGCATAGAGATATTTTCTAGGCTTTTTTTCCTCAGAAAAAAAAATATGCTGCCAGGTGTTCCCATGAGGCTACATTTTATGTTATTTCATGTAGATGCTGTGAATGTAAAAGAAAAAGAATAAACATATATTGATGAAGCTTCAAATATCTCCTCCAAAAATTCTTCTGGGCCCTACATAGACTCTAGAAATGTTTTTAAAACATTATAGCCCAATGGTGTTTTTTTTTTAAAGTTTACCAATCTCACCAGATTAAAAAAATTGAGGTGATAGAAAGCTAGAGAGGGGAGTTAGAAGGTTAATGAAAAGGAATCTCAATATTTTGCATTCTGATATACTGAACATTCCTACAAGGACAGCCATTTGCAAATATATTGTTAAACTCCAAATGTGTTTATTAGTTCAAAAATGCTGGTATCTCTATCCTAGTGCGATAGCTAATATACTGGGACAAAATATGTGCTAAGAACAAATGAGCATACAATTTATTAAAACGAGAAAGACAAACCAAAATAGATTTTTTCATTGTTAACAGAACATTTAAGTGAGGCTGTAAGATTGAATTTTGCTATTTAAGTTTTTCAACAGATAAGTTGAAAACATAACATGAAGATAGTGTTAATAAACATGTAGCTAAAAATTGCTGCACCAAGTACTCACATACAAATCTATACCTCTGTTACACACAAACATATACACCAATTAGTAGAAATAATTGGTTTAGTGCTCTACACCCTAATACATTTTAATGGTTCTGATTTCATGATTCTCCTCACTAGCTGTATCATAAGCTTGAAGCTATAGTTCTCATATAAAAGTGAGATTATATTCAAATGATTTCCACCACTGACATTAAAGGGACCCAATTTGGTCTAGTGGTTAAAGGACCAGACTAGAAACCAGGACACCATAAATTTCAGTCCTGCGTTAAGTACAAAGCTTAAGCATGGGCCTGTCATTCTCTCAATTCTAGGAAGCAGACAATGGCAAACCATTTCTGAAACGTTGCTAAGAAAACTACAGTCCAGGCAGATGCCAGGAGTCAATACTGACTTGACCTCCCCCCCCCTTCCAAATATTTTCATTACTGCTAATTAATTGCTCTTTTAGATGTTAGTCATTTATAAAGCATAGTATTAATCTTTCATGATAGACCAATTGAATACCAAAGTCACGAATACTAAAATTACTTTTATTATAGAGTTATAGTAACAAGACCTTGGAACTCTGACTATGCCCTCCCCCCCGCCCCCACCTTATCCTAAAACAAAATATAGAGGGCAACACCTGAGTCACTTTCTTAAATTACATTCTTCTCTGGAGTCAAATTTGTCCTATCTGACTAGTATGGTACTTTGAGTGCCACCGTTCCTTAAGATTAATCTCATACCCTTTACAAATAGTAAAAGGCTATAATAATGGCTTCCTGCAATAGCTTTTGTACCTTTGAAACCAAATGTGCATGTTTGTATGTGTGACAGGAGAGATGTGTACTTCATTTTGGAAAATGCCTCCAATACAATTGAATAAAATTATATAACCTTTAATAAAAGTAAGAACACAGTGGGACGTCCCATGCTGATACAATCAGGATCATTTGATTTGCATGAAGATTCAGAGAAATTTGGTTCCATGCTGAAAGGAAGGGGACCTTAAATAGATGATAGATTATCTCTATCTCATCTCTCTAATCTCTGAGAGACAGAGAGATAGAAGATAGAGATAAATGATAGAGAGATAGAGATGATAGATTGATGAGAGAGAAACACAAACACACATATATACACATGAACACATGCATGCTTTACTGGATTTTAATTTTATTCTGCAGCTGTATCCACCAGCTGAGAGGATAGTTTTCAAAACTTCAGTCTAGGAGAAGTGTCATGCATTGAAATTCTTTTAGCCTTAAACATGGGAAAGGTTAGGACAGATAAAGTAAAGGTCCTCAAGTGGTTTTTATTTGAAAATCTAGCCAAGGACTTGAAATATTGTCAGGCTGGACTACGATCAAAGACCTTTTGATTGTAAATCTTTCACCTGGAACTGTTACTTACTAAAACTTATGGCCATTACTTTGAGGTCAGGTCCAGGTCAGGATTTCTCCAGTCTCTTTAGATCCCAAACTCAGAAACATACTCCTTATCTTTGACGCCATCTTGACATAAAAAACAAATTATGGCCCAAGTACCAAAGCAGCCATTCAAAAAGTTAGGAGTGGGGGCACCTTAAATGACAAGAGCTGTCATGCACCTCCTTAAGAAAGCGTAAAGAATGAAAAGGAATGATGCGATGATGATCCTAAAGCTGGTTTGGCACAACTATCCATATACACATACACTCAGTAGCCTTGCTGCCTTCAATCATTTTCAACAGTCTCCATGTGCCCCCAAGAACAAATCTCTTCTATTTTATCTTTTCAGATGCTTCCCGAAGTCCCAAAGTGGACATCTTGGAATCCGTCAGAAGTGCTGGACTCCAGCTCCCACTGGTAACTCAGCTGGCTTTCTGGTATGGCAGGAATTGAAAACGTACAGAGGATTCCAAGTTATCAATCTTTGTTTTTTTTGTAATAGAGGAATGGAGCCTTTCTACTGTAGCATATTAAAACTTGACAGATTAAAAGAAGCGTACTGTTTCCAAAGAGGTTAGCCTGTTTCTTTGCATCTGCTTCATTCTAATGTCAGGAATAACAACAAATCTTCTACGTTATTTTTTTTTCCAGTTTTCATTCAGTACGGTTTAAGGAAAATGCATTTCAAGGAGAATAAAATTTCTTGTGGGTTGAGAATGGTGTTCGTGCACTTACTGAATCATGAGATGGCCAAGGTGTGTAAATTCTCCTTTGTTGTCCAATAGTCTCTCTGTCAATCTAGACTCCCTTGGTCCTCATGTTTCACTTAAACACCTCCTCTTACAGATCACTTTCAAGAACCCTACCGTTGTCATAGCTAAGGGGAAATCCCAGCCCTGGGAGGTGTTGGAGAATTTCTCCTTCCCCTTGAGAAGTGTGGAGAACCTTCAGAGGCCAGGCCTCTTGCATCCTATCCACTTGCCTTACATTTCCCTTACCCAGATGTAAAATTATACACTTCTACTTGTTGAATTCTAAGCCACTGATGTCCACAGTTCAAGCCTGTGCAGATATTTTTTTAACCTTTCTCTTTTATATATAAGTATCCCCTTCCTAGTTTTGTGTCTTCTTGATTATTTCTTCAACCCAAGTCATTGATGAAAATCCACATGATACTGCCTCCAAATTCAAGTTTCTCAGTTTCTACAACCACAGTTCTAGCCATTCAGATAACTAACAATATTATACCCCCTGGTGTTTCAGAAATTTCGTATCAGAATATATTACCAATTTGAAAAAGATGTACGCTAGAATAAGCTCCATAAACCTCATCAAAACTAGATGAGCAAATAGCATTATGGACAGATTTCTATTACTTTTCTTTTTATGAAAAAAATATGTAAAACAAAAATGGGTTTAAATCTAGTACATTTTAACATGTGAAATACTATAGTTCTTCTATAGATTTACTCTACCTTAGATAGTCCCATTGATCCTTGTGGGTTGATATTGACCATTTTGAAGAATCTGCTATAAATGACATGTAATATTATAGCTGGGTTATGTTTTTTTTTTAATTATATAAACCGACAACTGATAGATTTCCTAAAAGCTTGCACATACAATGTCATTCCAGAAAAATTCCCCTCAGAAATAAATTACAATTTTATTTAATAAATAAATTAAAATTTTATCCTGAGGGAAAAAATCTCATCCAAGTGGCAGACAAAATGCATCCTGCCAGCTGACAAGCATAGATGTCTTTCACTGTGGCTTCCTAATAGCTGGATTATGAAGAGGATAATTGAGAAGTTTTTCTCAATCTCAGTAATATTAAGATGTGAATTCCAAGGATTCCCCAGGATTCTAGTTAGCAAGGCAAATAGCAGGGAAAACTCAAGAACATCTGTGGCTTCCAACCTTTTTTTTAAATTATTCAGTTCCAAAATTCCCTTCTGATTTTGGCTATCAAAACTGAGTAGATAGATGCCTGTGGAAGCAGGAAATATAAAAACCTGCCCGAAATATGTCTAACGTAAGAGAAGGAAATGGAAAATTAAAACCTAAGAAACTTGGCCTTCTTTCTATATGTTCATTTTGTGTTCTTGCCAATTCATGATGGGCCCCCTCGGGCACCCCAAAAGTACCGCTACTGGCACACCATTTTTGTTCCAAAGCACTCCACTGACTCTAAGCAAGCACAGGATAAAGGTTTAGCTCTCGCTGCTTTTGATGGAACAACTGCAATGAGAAGCAAAAGCTCTCCCCTACAGGTCTTCCCTGCCAAACATGATAGCAGTGTTCCAATATTTGAGGGGCTCTCAGAAAGAAGAGGTCTCAACTTTTTCTAAAAAGCTCTAGAAGGCAAGACAAGAAGCAATGGATGGAAACTAATCAAGGAAAAAAACAACCTGAAGTAAGGAGAAATTTCCTGACAGTGAGAATAATTAACTGGTGGAATGTTTGCCTTCAGACGTTCTGTGTATTCCATCACCGGAAACCTTTTAAGAAAAGTCTGGACAGCCATTTGTCTGAAACGGTACAGGGTCTCCTGCTTAAGCAGGGGATTGGACTAGAAGACCTCCAAGACCCCTTCCAACTCTATTATTCTGTTAAGTCAGGAGGAGCAGAAAGGCAAAAGAAATCATATCTCCTTCCCAGAGATCTCAGCTTTTTCAGAAGCCACAGCATTCCCCTTCTAATTTCAGCTTTATTTCCATGTGCCTTTTCACCCCTGCTTTTTCTTTCTATTCTCCCCCCCTCCTCTACTTTGTCAGATTGGTATTTTATTTGGCTCCGTGCTGTCTACAGGGCGGTCCTACTTAACCCTTTGCTTGCTGCCTCGAAGATAAGAATTGGCTCCCTTGAAATCAGATAAATAGTCTCATAAATACCAAGAAAAACAACAAGAAGGCCCTGTGGTTTTGAAAGACACTGTGCTGGAGTGTAAAGGATGGGCGGGGAGAGGGCGGGGGAGAGGATTTGAAACATACGCAGTTTTCTACTTCTTTTCTGTAGCTTTTTAATCCTT
>JANHFL010003180.1:243813-262338 GCA_032468155.1 Oxyrhabdium leporinum | reverse complement strand
GGGGGGGGGGGGAGGGGGCGGGGGAGAGGAGAGGGGGAAGAGGCAGACAAGATAATTTGCCAAAAGGCCAAACACATAAGTGCAGAGATGAGTCATGGAGGGCTCCCTGCAGGGCTCACTGCTTACCTCTACATTGCTTAGGCACACTGTCAGGGCAGAAGGATGAGTGATTAGCCAATGCCGTGGAACCATTAGACGGAAGATTCGCAGCTCCAGTTTAAAGGAATAATAATTAAGTTTTTCGCCTTCAGGCTTGCAGTGGAAAAATTGACAATAGCCCATTGTGATGTAGTAGTGTTAAAGGATGAGGACATGCTCTTTCATTGCCTAGAAAATGAATTAGGGATTGTGAGATTCAGTAATTCCTCTCCCTGACCTTAAGCCACTTGTGTTATTTCGGCCTCCTATATGTAGTATGTGGAAAGTAACCTTCTCCTACCCTAAAACAAGACTAAGAATATTGTTATTGATCACATGTGTAAAGTTCTATGAGTACATTGAAGAGTATCACAAATGCTCTTCAAAAAAGTGAACATACAAAAGTGAAACTTTTGTATGTTCCAACAGTTTGGGAATATGCCTTCAAGTTCAGCCTTTTCTCCTGAAGGCTGCCTGGACAAATTTCTAGAATTTTTGTGGCAAGTTTTCAGAAGTGGTTTCCCTTGCCTTCTTTCTAGGGCGGAGAGAGAGAGACTGCCCCACGGTCATTCAACTGGCTTCGTGGCTCAGGCAGGACTAGAACTCACGGTGTCCTGGGTTCTAGACTGATGTCCTAGCCACTACATCAAACTGACTTTCTTATCTTCTAATCTACTTTTAGATTAGGTCTAACAAAAATATATTATGTGGGAGCAGGATAAAAGTGTGTGCTTAAAAGTGGGATTTGGAGACATTGCTCTTTACTAAAGAAAGAGAGAGAGAAGGTTGGGGAGGTGATGATAAGAATATGTGACACAGCTCCACAAAAAGCAGTACAGTCAAATTTAGGAATAGAGGTACTAACATAAATTGAAGAATTGTTAATAATCTCTGTGACAATAGGAAAGCAGCAGCAATGTTTTGAATTGTGGAGAGAAGAGGTACTAGAGATCAGCCCCGGTTTATATGTTTATTGTCTGCTATTTGTGTCAAAGGGCAAATATCTGGTTCAGTAGTTATCAAAATATTCAGGCTGCCTTTGTTCTTATACAATGCGGAATGAATGTGAAGCATGAGGCATTCAGATTAAGAAGATACAGGAGTTCAGAATGCGGTGCGCTAAAATATGATTCCAAAATTAATAAATTGTTATAATACATTATAATTATTTATTATAGTTATTTATAATTTTATATATAATTTATATATTAATTTTTAAATACCCTGCTGCACAAAAGCAACTTCTGCTTCTCCATGTCTCCTATTTCATATTTTATATTTCTGAAGAGTGGGGGACTATTTCTTTCAAAATACTCATGGAGAAGCCCTGTGTGGCAACCCCCTTTCATGGCATAAGGGGGCAATGGCAGGAAAATACTGTTTTCAGTAACAGTTTCAAATGCCTAGAACAGTCTTCCTCCAGCAATCAGGCTAAGCCCTGAAGACTGAATACTCCCAGAGGTTTTCCTGATTGTGTGCCATCCAGGACTGGATGTTATTACTGTTTTGTTTTGTTTTTTTGCTGCAGGCTGCAGTTACTGTTTGATGACATTATATTATGGTTTGTTCCACAATCAACCAGATGTTCAGAGTGAATTTAGCTTTTTAATCCAGCTATCTAGTGTTTCCCAAGGACATGGAATAGACAGGTCCTTGGGATGTTGGATGGTGTTAATGGTATCCTTGCAGGATGTAAGCTGTTCCAAGTAAAGCTGCCTTTTTCCATTAACTATACTATTATTTGAGTTAAAAGTTTATTTCCCTGAAGATGCTTTATTTTATGTTATGTTGTAAATTACATGTTATATGGTGTGAGCTGCTATGAGTTTGATAAATTCAGCAGTATAAAACTTTAATGAATAAATAATAAATAAATAAGTATCATAAGTGATACATTAAAGTCATTAATCTTGTGCAGTAAGGTGCTGTGGCATTAGGTGAGAGTCACAAAGGAGGAGCAGAGTGTTCAAAATTTAATCTCACTGATGTTAACAACACTGATGTTAACAACAAAGAAGCTTTTCCTTCTGCCATTTTTAAACCAGTCTATTTAATTCTGAACATACAAGTAATCTCTGAACTACGGTTTATTGCAGAGCTCAAATCTACCTGAAGGAAGAGGGCTGAACTCCCCACCCCTCTCCAGTTTCTCAATAGAGAATTAAGCAATATGGGTGGAGAAGGTTACTAAGATTTTGAGAAATGCCGAGACAAGACTTCAACTGTGCAGGGATAAGTGTTGACATGATATAAGGCAAGGGTTAGCCTTTAGGATCAAAGAGGCACATCTCATATCCCTCTGCCCTTTTCCTGCATGAGGGAGAGAGAAAGGTAATTTTTCTTTCCTGTCCAACAAAAAAAAAAGAACTCCTAAAGGCCTTAAATAGTATAGGTAAGACTTTAAGTACATCATTCAGTATTATATAAAAGATTGTATAAAATAAGACTTTAGAGATCCTCTGATCGAACACACTTTGGGAGAGGTGTGTGTTACTTGTTTCAGTTTCCAATTAAATGTGTGGTTATCCTCTCCTGAGATGCAATTTAACAGGAGAAAGTATTCACAAATATTAGGATTTTATCTCTTTTTGCCCTGATAGCACTGGTGTGTGCCACTGTTAGGATCAGAGGACCATTAAGGTCTGGTTTGTGTACTTTTACCATGAACACAATTGGATTTTGTCTTCCACTTTTCCCCTCTAGAAATGCATCTCAAACCACATGCTGAGTCCAGTTGGTCAGCCAACTGCATATCCAACTGCTGCTACCACCACCAGATGAATACATTGTTGGCTGACCAATCACACTCAGTGTGCGGTCTTCAATGGAGCTACCCCTATGTCTACATGGAGGGAAGCATGTAGTGGGGTACCTCAAGGTTCTGTCTTGGGCCCAGTGTTCTTCATCATCCTCATAAATGACCTAAACACGGGGATTGGAGGGGCACTCATCAAGTTTGCAGGTGATACCAAGCTGGGGAGTAATGCTAATACTTTGGAAGATAGACTCAGATTTAGAAAGTTCTTGACAGACTTGTGCATTGGGCTCTATCTGGCAAAATATAGTTCAGTGGTGAGTAAAGTGAGGTCCACACCTAGGCAGGAAAAATCAAATGCATAGGTATGGAATAGGCAGTACCTGCCTGTAAGAGAGATCTAGGTGTCCTGTAGGAGGGATTTAGGTGTCCTGGACCACTGCTTAAGTAAGAGCCAGTAGTGTGCTACAGCTGCCAAAAAAGCCAGTGTGGTTCTAGACTGCTGTAGAGAAGAAAAATAATGGAGCACTGAACTGAGCAGGCACAACAACAATTGGACTTGTTACTTGAAAAGTGCAGCTGCCCACAGATTCTGTAGCAGTTGGTTCCAGAATTTTTGAATTCCTTGAAAGTTTAGCCAATGCACAACATTCGTACTGATCTCCTGTATCTTAATATCTTAATGAATTCTCTTCAGGATTTACATTTTAAGGAGGATGCCTTCCCAGCAATCCCTATCAGTAGCAACTTCACATCAATGCAATGAATGCACTAACAGGAAACTTCTGAAGTGTGCTTACTTATGCGTTTGTACACCACTTTTATATATTTTCACTTCTGAGCAAGGTCTATATTTGCACCACTGAAAATGACTACAGTAGATTAAACAAATATCCTGGTCTCCCGATATGATTCCAAATGATAAAGTAGGAAAAATCAGTACAGATAGTCCTCAACTTATGACCAGAATTGAACCCAATTGCCTTTGCCTTTGCTTGTCAGAAGGTCACAAAAAGTGATCACATGAACCCAGAACACTGCAACTGTCATAAATATGCCAAGCATCTGAATTTTGATCACATGACTGGAGGGGGGGGGCTGCAATGGTCGTAGGCCTGAAAAATGCCCATAAGTCACTTTTTTCAATGACATTATAACTGTCACTAAAGGAACTGCCATTATAACTTCAAACAGTCACTAAATGAACTGCTGTATATCAAGGACTACAAAAGAACATAATAATCAACCCTAACGGTGTGTGCAGGTGTCTATCTGCCTTTGAATGCTTCTTGTCTCATTGCAATGGATGATTGAAAATGTCTGCCTTTTTGAAAGAAGCATTCTTGAAATCAGTTCTTCCATCTGATTATCCTCTAGAAAGGTAAACATAAACTAGCCAGAATTTCCCAGTAAATATTGCCATTGTGTTCAGATTGGAAAAGACTGTTCTTACTACGAAACTAACCTTTGAGGAGGAAAATAAATAGCAAATACGTCTTGGAACTTACTTACTGTGTCACAGAAACCAATTAAAGAGACTGTTTTTCTTGGCCAAACCAGTAAGCTGGATTTTCTTTTTTCTTTCTTTTCTTTTTTTGTTCTTCCCCTGAAGTTCTGTGGAACTACTGTATGTCTCCATGAACATACAGTTGTGAAGTGATCCAGATCCAGATCCACCTAATTTTTATATGTACACAGGACACAAACACTTGATATACAACTCCCAATTCTCCATTTTCCTTCCAAGCTATGAGACATAGAAGAGGACTGTTATGATCAGACGTAGCCATCTTAATGTTTGCTTCAAGGTTATCTTTTACAAAGTTTACTTAGGTTAGACCGTGTAATGAATGTTTAAAGCAGCTGCATGGCTTTCCAGGGAAGTGATAGACTTGCTACATAGGGAGGAGAAAATTATGCTCTCTTTATGGAAAAGTACTGAGCTAATGCCCAACAAGTTTCTGAAAGCTAGGAATCCAGTGGAAGTCCTCATTAGCCTTACTTCAATGGCAATTTCCTCACTCCGAGCTCACTTTTCATAAGCCCCCTGCCCCCTAACAAAGCTATAACATAGACAGCTGGTCTGGATCTTGGATTCTCAGTCATCCCAATGCAATAGTCACTCCAAAGGAGAGGTTTCACACTGGACCTGGCTATTTTATCTTCTTCTAATCCTGGAAAGATGCATCGCTCGGGTAGGTGGGGTTAGGTAGAGTCTGATACAAAACACAGAGAAGGCAGCCACCTACACTCTCTTAACATTTCTTTGAAAATCAATAGGAAGACTTTCCTGAGCCCTGGTGACACAATGGTTAGAATGCCATATTGCAGGCAAACTCAGCCCGCAGCCTGAAGTTCAAGGTTGACTCAGCCTTACGAGGTCATAAAATGAGGACCAAGATTGTTGGGGACAATATGCTGACATTGTAAACCACCCAGAGAGTGCTGTGAAGCACTATGGGTGGTATATAAGACTAAGTGTTGTTGCTATTGCTTTAACTCTCTGAAATCTGGAAGGTTCTTGGCTGGGAAAAGCTGTGACAGAGAATAGATTACACGTAACAGTTATGCACATGTAGTCAGCATTTGAGTGGCATCAAACATCTGTATCTAAAATTAGAGGCGACTACTGTTGTGTGAGGTCTGGTCCCTGAAAGTTTGTGGCAAATATGATGGTGCAGTTCCAAATGCCTGTAATGTTAGCTCTTGATCACAGAACAAGAGCTGCCAATCAATCAAGCAGCTGCAATGGATTTCCTGAGGAGGCTGAGCCGGATACAGAAAAGCAGATGCTGACTGAGGATGAGGGGAATAGTAGCCCAATACATCTGAGGTAGGAAAGGATTATTTAGGATGAGGCACATAAAAACCCTTTAAGAAATTATTCCTGTAACAAAGCACCATGATTCTGCAGGAATAAAAAGACGTTCCAGTTGCTGAACTTTGGTCCTGGCAAAACTTTCCTGTAAAGTTTTATATTATAATCAACAACGTATCCTCTAATTTCCACCATTTGTGCCATGGGATGTGGTGAGGTGGGGAGAGGAAAACTGCCGAGGCTATGGAACCACTTATATAAAATTATTGGTGTTGCATGAATTAATTTTGTTTGCTTTTCCTAAAAACACCGGATTGGATTAATTGCAGGAAGAGAGTCATGTCGGTCTATGATAGCAATAAATCAGGAGTCTGGTAGCACCAGTCATTTTTAATAGTCCAGGCAAGTTAATGGGATTCTAGTTGCCCATTGTTACTTAAGGGTAGTCTAACATGACAAAACTCTGTATTAACCTATTGATTCCTCTGGAATGCTAAACATCTCTTCTACTGAAATCATTTCAAATTCCCCTCATTTCATGGAGATATATTTAAGCATTTGTTTTAATCTGTGTCAAATAGCTTAGACTAAATTTAGTGCTTAACTTCGTGCTGGTTGTGTTAAAACTGCAAAAGAACAACTCAAAAGCTTCTTTATGTGCTAACATTTAAGGAGGTTGTGAATCAGGGTCTGTGTGATGTCTGGGGGGGGGAGAGAAAGGGGTGCTGCCTAGGGCTTTCAAAAAAATACTGCTAGGTCTGCAAACTATCAAGCAACTATAAACATTTTCCTGCATAGGACTGTCATATGTGCTTAAGATACCAAGCTGGCATTTAGTTAGATCAATAAATATGAAGCATTTTTTTTTAATATTACGCTTCTTTCAAATAAATCTGTGTTCTGTACTGTATATATTTGTGTAAATATAATTGACACCATATTTATTTCTTTGAGATACCTCAGCCTCACGTTGCTGGATAGTTTATAGTAGCATAAAAATAGGTGCATCGGTCACTGAGGAGGAAGAGAAGGAGCTGAGCTAACAAGCTGCGCAAATCATGAAAACCCAATTCTTTAAGTTAGTTTGGCTTTGGCATCTTTACAGCTTCCTTCCCTGCTGCTTGAATCTAACCAAGGTTTCTTGTGTAATTGGAATTTCCGGGTTCCCCAATAAACACCCCAAGAACTATGGCCAGGCCTAAAAAAATGAGTCTTGCCTCTCTGCACTCCAACTACATGTCACGAGAGAAGGGAGAGAGGCCAGGTGATATGTTGTTTTTTCCATAAAGCTTTTCTTTATTATTATTAATAATAATATTTTAAAATCCTCATAAATACTTGACTTGGCAAACCTGTCTCCTAGGAAGTGGTCATACAGATCTGAGGTAGAAAACCCGGTACAGACAATGTATCAAATTCACCCACATAGGTAGTTTAAATACATCCAACATAAAAACAACGGGGATGGGAGTGGAAGGTTGGGGGAAGGGGGGCAAAAAAACGGGAAGGGAGAGAGGAGGACTTCGATGTGTTGTTTATTTACATGTTTTTAAAGCACTAAGCACAGTCCAGCCAAAGGGAAGCATGGTTATGTCCCATAGATTTCAACGGGAGGGTTATGGTAATGTGCTTAACTCTCCCGCTGAAATCAATGGGTGGTTAGAAAGTGCTTAACGGTGGCCGACCGGGCACATTTCCCGCCTCCTTCAGAAAAAGCGGAAACCTCCGAGCGACCAGCCGCGGGGACTTCTTGGAAGGCATTGCCGTTCCCGCGACAGCGCCCAGATCCAAACTCTCAGATCGACGACGGTACCGGTTTTAGCTGGATCAGCTTCAGAACCTGGGCCCGCCGAAGCGAAAAGGACCGACCCTCATCACGCGCGGGCGGCGCGGGCAGTGGTAGCTGGGGAGGATGGGAGGGAAGGAGGTTGCCGCGGTGACGAAATGGGGGGAAAGCTGTTTGGGTCGCTGTTTGGCGGAATCCAGGGATAGACGAAGAGCCCTATTGCTGACCGAGGAACGGCGGTCCCGCGTTGTGCCCCCCCCCCGCCCCGGTCACTCTTCCTTCCGAGGAGAGGTGCCTAGACGGCTTTTCCGTTGCTCATTAGAGTCCTCTCCTTCTCCAAGCACGGAAATCAGCGGCGTCCAGGAAATCCAAGGCGGCCGTTGGAAAGTCACCCCTCCGTCTCTATCCACTCTTTCAGGGCTGTGGGTTTTTGTTTTGTTTTAAAGGAGCGGATCATCTCTTGCGCTTCAGACCCGAAACAGTTACGCGGAGGAGGACGCACCCTGGTACCGACAAATTTAAAACAGGAAATGAGAGACACAAATGCTTGGCTTTTCGACCAGGTTTCCAGAAAGTAGAGAGTTGCACAGACAGCGAAACGCATGTGTATGAATAGGTTCGGATCTGAGTTCAGCCAAGGGGTTGAAGGCTAGTTTTCGGCCTCGCCTCCTCCTTTTGTAGAGTTATAATATCCTCCACCGCGGCTCCGACATTGCACAGGCCCTCCGACGTTTCCAAAGCAAATGAAGGGAAGAAGTTGCTCTTTGACGCGGCAGGAAAGAGGGAAAAGGCGAGCTGCGAAGAGCCCCGCCGGGCCATCGCGTCGGGTTCGGTTCGCCACCGCAGTTGTTAGATTCTTCTTCGTCGCAAACAGGAACTCCGGAAGGTCATTGATTCAGTTCCAGCGCCCAGACCTGCTGAGGCCACCCAGTCCTGCCCTTAAGCCTTTTTTCGCCTTGACCTAAAGCATGAGAATATCCCCCGGGCTGCTGCAGAAAAGTGAAGGGGGAGAGAGAGAGAGAGAGAGAGAGACAAAAAACAGTTATTTTAAAAGAAAGCTTCGCTATGATTATCAGAAGTGGGAGTCGGAGGGGTGGAATACAAGAAAAAGCGATGCGTCTTTCTCAATCTCGACCCAGCCCAAACGGAGGCGCCAATCGAAGGCATTTAAGCCCAGACTTAACTCCGGCGCAGAGGCCCGTTGTCCTTAATCGGTATAAACACAGTAACCCCACACCTTAGCAGCCTACAAAGACAGGAGGCAGCGCCTGACTGCTTTTTGGTTACCTGACGCCTCTATTTGCAAATTTCCCTCGAGAGGCTGTAAATAAGAACCCGTTCTCTCGTTCTTTTGGAGTATTAGATTATCAGGAGGAAGGCAATAAATTCCTTGCCTTTATTAACTGTCTTTTTATAAATATCGAAGGCCGTGTTTGGTAAACCCAACCGGCCCTACTAAATTATGTTCGTTATGAGCCTCTGATTGCCAAGGCAGTTTCAGTAAAAGTTTGGGCAACAGCACTGAATAAATAAGAAAGTTTATACAGGCTCTTGGAAAATGTAAACGAAGAATGTTGAATACGTTTAAGTTTTTAAAGAAAAAGAAAAGCTTATTTTTAAACAACTCATTTTCTGCATTTTGAACTGTGCCTTTTCAGTCCTTTCTTCTCCCTTATTTTTTTCCCAAAGTTAATTCAAAATATCTGAAACTGAATATAGTTCATTTAAAAGGAGGGGGGAGGAGATACTTCTCACCCACTGCATACTTCAATTGGGAATCCAGGCCACGGGATCCCGAAATGGACAACTGACAGTCACTTCAAGTATGCATGTATATAAAGCACTATAGTATTATAAATGTATACAATGTATATAAATAATATACACAAAAAGTGGACAAAAAGAGCAAGTAGGACTGATCCCTGCATAATTCTATGAACTTTTAATGATACAATCTCAACAGGCAACACAGACTTGCAAAATGAATTGCGGGCTTCGAACTTGATGATTGTACTAGAATCTCCTCCTCCTCAGTCAGTCGAATTGCAGGAAAAGGAAAAGGTTGGATCTTTGCCCTTCATGCCCCAGGTCAATAGCTGCATTTTCACCATTCCAGCAGAGCCACAGACAGCCTTAGACATTGGGCAGAGCACAGTTTAGCAAAACACGGGACCAGGGTCTGTTTTGTTTAACGGAGTGAGATTCCAGAGAAAGGGGGAAAAAGAAATGAAATCAAATCCGCAGAGAGCTTCGACTATTGTTTTGCTTGGAAAGACTCCACGCTTGTGAGCATATAAGGGTTGGTCGCAAATTGCAATGTATATGTATATGTGTGTGTGGCGGGGGGGGGGGAGATTTTCCAGAAAAACATACCAGCCGGGCAGCATTTAAAACGTAAACGGGGAAAAAATCCAGGCAGGGAACTTTGGACGAATTTTGAAACTTTTAATCTCCTTTGAAGCCCTAAAACAAAGTCTCGGTGGCGGATCCTACAGCGGGGAGTTTCGCCCGCACAGAAGAAACCACACCCCAAAAAGGCAAATCGGATGCAATGGCTTAAGAAGTACAAAAAAGAGTAAACGATTGTTGAGGTCCAAAAGTCTAAGTTTGGCCAAAAAACAACAACTTCAAGGATTACATTACATCTTAATTTCCTCCTCCCCCGTGTTAAATCTGACAGCTTGCCGGCTTCGGAATTCCATCCAGAAAATCCTCCTTCCCACCCCCACTAAAAGTGGGGTCCATTCTTTAGGAAGAGCGCGGGAGAGAAAAGCTTTTCGCAACCTGTCAAAAGGAGCCGGAGCTTTGCCGTTTTCAGTCTTCTCTATCCATCTTATTTGGGGGCGGGGGGGCGGGGGGGGACTCCGGCTGAGCTTAGCCCCACTTAATTCCCCGCAAGCAAGCAAGAAATACAGCAGCGCCGCCTCCCTTCCGAGTGTTGTGGTGTCTTACTGGAGAACAAGGGTTTGCGGTAGGCTGGAAGCTTTCGGAGTAACCGCAAAGCCGAACATAATTCCCAGTATTTCCGACCCAACTGCATTTGTACGCTGGCTGTGTCTGCATCGCAGGATGGCGGGCAATCGATAGCAAAGGCTACGCTTTGAGTGGGCAAATGTGCCGGATCTTAAACTCTAGTTTCCTCAGTTTTCTGTCTAGGGAAAATGGGAAAGAACGCCCTGAAAAAAATGTGGGGAGTTGGAGCTTCCAAGAGAGGGGAAAGAAAAAACGGGACGCTTTGTTGCAGCCTCTCGGGGACCTTATCCCATTCTCTTCAATATTCCCCTCTATTTCGGTCCCGTTTCCCCATCTCTCTAAACATCCGGCATCAAACGTCTTCTTTCCAGCTCCTCTCAGGTTTGTGGGGGCTGTAATCTTGAACAGAATTCGTACCCAAGAAATCATCTCGCGTGGGACAAGTGATGTCTGTCTCTCCCAAAGGGAGAAGGCTTTGCTCTGCTGCCCGAGGCTTTGAGCCCGCAGGCAGGCGGAGGTCAAGCGCTTATCAACCACCTTGCAGAGGTCAACTCATCGAAAAGTGCCTTTGGGCAGGGAAAGTGGCCTCTCAGGAGCTGCTGGCTACGGCTGCCGCTTGCCACTCTTGAGCCCGGGGATTTCAGATGCTCCGGGCAGAAAGGCCAAGGTTGGACCTGCTCCGGCCTCTTCACCGCAGATTGTGAGGAAGGAAGCGACGCCTTTTCAGCCCCGAACCACGTGTGGTAGTTCTGCAGAAAAGGACCGCTAGTGCAGCTTGGAAGATTCGGTCCCTTGTCGAGGGAAATTCACGAACAGACGCGCCACCTGGTTTCAGCCAAGGCTCCGCAGGAGCCCCCCCTCGCTCTAGCCAGACCGCCGCGAACCTGGAGCTCTTCGAGCGCGCTCTGAACGCGCCACCTCGACTGCTGCGCCCTCGACTTTCCCGAAGGCGGCGAGGTTAAAAGGCCTGAGCCGGAGGGGTTAGGGCAGTCACGTTTTGGGCAGCCCGAAAGCTAACAAGGTAAAGCGAGGCGGGAACCTTGTAGCGGGCAGGGAAAAGAAGTTGGAATCCTGTAATCCTCCGCCCAATTCTTTCCGGCTGCTCCCACGGAGAGCCTTACTGTAGAGCAAGCGGGTGCTGGACTGGGGCCATACTTGGCTATAAGTGGAGCTCACGCAATACAGCCATCTAGATTTAACTAGTGTTCAAGTTTTGTACAACATAGGGAATATTGAATCCACTACAGAATCACATCTATGACGCAGGACTCAACAGAATGTTCGGTCTCTGACTTGAAGATATTCCTTGCCACTGTTCTACGTTTGACCCAGAGGGCCTTATTCTACAACCCTACATTCTTGAATAACCCTTTCACCAAGTGCCTATGAATTTGGGGAGCTGTAGCCTAACAGGGCTATAAAACCCTTAAGGAACTAGTGCAGCAGAGCCTTCGGGGACTAAGGATATTAGTGGCTGGATGAAACCAGCAAGGGACGTGTGTGTCTTAAGGAAACCAAAGTCTTCAGACTGAGAGTCAAAACCAAAAACCTGCCAGGACTGAAACAGAGCATCTTTGCCTGTTGAATTTTCATATAAATACGGTATCGCTGTTTGCAGAAATATTCCTTCAGAGACAAAGGAAATTGGAGAAGAGCGCCTCTGTGGCTGTGTTCGCACAAGTTTAATCAGAGCTAAAGACTCTTAAATGTGGTGGAAAAAAATGCATTCCCACATGTTTCTTTTTTCAAGTATGACAGTATGTTGCAGGAACCCAAACCCACCAGCTACTACATATTTTCTACGTCTTGTAGAAAACCATTAATTCAAGAACGAGCTTAAATCTCATATATGGGTTTTCTGTCTCTTTGGCTTTCCTTTCCCACTTACGAACTTTTCACTCACTGAACATCTGCCAGCTACATCATTCCTCAATTCAAGAATAACTTTTCTTCTGATTCATGCAGTATGAAACATAAGTAGGGGGGCATAGGATTGGCCTCCGACTAAAAACAACAACAGCATTCCAAGGTCATTAGAATGCTTAACCATATTCACTTGGAAGTTAGTTCATGGGTTTTCTATTGTATGTTCAAAACTTTCAAAGATAAAAATGTGTGTGAAAGTGAGCTGTACTACTGATTTTATAGGATTGTAATTGAAGTGTATGGTCTAAGTTAAAACAGGTCAGATAAAGACCTAGCAGTTGTATTTGATAAATGTAGTAAATGTTAAGATTAGCATCACTTTTTTAATGTTTGGCTTGTTGGACAAATACAGTCTCCTCTTGTGTTAACCTAATATATGTGTACCCACAATTAAATAACTAGCTTCTTTATGTAGCTGTTCCCATACCACCAAACAATACCACCAACCACCTCCAAAGCTGCCCCTTCTCCTGGAACTCCGGGGATCTGACATCCTTTACGTGGAAATGTGTACTACTCCATAGCTGCTCATGAGCAAATTTCATACAAATTGACCACAGTATCATTTGGATGGCCGCTAAAATTTCATAGTGCTTATTTTCAAACTACAAGGTAAGAATGATGAGGTGCCGAGTATCTTTACAAAATTCTCAAGTTGTTAAATATTTTTTAAAAAAAAAACTTGGTTTACAAAACACAGTGCATCTCACACAAGCAAATCACAATTTGGATGTACATGCTTTGTGAACAAAGTCCGTGTCTAAGCACCAGGTTTAACTGTACCATTCAGACACAGCCACCGCTATTGCAACGGAAACCTCTGGCTGTCTTGGAGATTCTCAGTCTTCCAGATCGTGGTTGTCCCAAAGATACTTTTTCCAAAAGGCAACTGGACTTTGTGTGGGTTCCCCCCCCCCTTTGAAAACGTTTCGTTTCCCATCCGAGGAGCTTCTTCAGTTCTTTGAAAGCGAAAGGTTTGTAAAGGAAAGAAGAATGGGGGGGAAACCCGAAGAAAGTCCAGTAGCCTTTCCGAAAAAAACATCTTTGGAGAAATCTGTGGGCGGACAGTGCCAAACCAGCTGAAGCTGGGCAGGAAGCATATGCTGATATTTCCATCTCAGAAGTTGTCACACACAGGAAATAATAAAAGGGATTCCACTCTTTAAAGAAAAACCATATTGTTTTAAAACAATATTATGTCTAGTGCCATTCCGCAGCCAAAGTGTTGGTTGAGATTTTAGTTCTTTCGAAAAGACTAAGCAAATTTTCTAGCTTTGTCTAACGAGGCCAGGGGATCAGATCTGGAATTTTGGGAGGCTTCTTCAAACCAGGAATGAATGCAGAAGTGCTCCCGCACACGGGTCAAGTTTCCGCTACCCGAGGACACACCCGCTCTGGGCAAACCGCGACTTGTTTATGCGCTGCTTTGACGATTCGGAGCGATTTGGAGGGGAGGCACCCACGTTCTGACCTGCAATTAAGGATCAACCCTAAGCATATGCAGAGTGCCGACCAAAGTCTGCATTCTGCCGATCCTAGAAAACGCCCTGTCCTCCAAGGGTCCGCGTGAGCATCAAACATCTCCCTCCCCCAAAAAATAATAATAGTGATGATGATAATACTAGTAATAATAGCAATAACAACAACAACGATCATCATCATCATCCCAGATTCTTACCGGCTGCTCGCGCTTCCTCTTGGCGTCGCGGGGCTCGGCTTTCTTGAGCTCGGCCTTGAAGCCCTCGGCGGCGGGCCCGTCCTTGGCGAGCACCTCCATGAGGTAAGCGATGTAGCTGGTAGCCAAGCGCAGCGTCTTGATCTTGGAGAGCTTCGTGTCGGCCGGCACGTTGGGGATGCACTCGCGCAGCTCGGCGAAGGCGCTGTTTAAGCTCTCGGTGCGACGCCGCTCCTTGCGCGGAGCTCCAGGCGCGGGCCCGGCCCTCCGCCGCCCCGCCAGACGCCCGCCCAGCTCCGAGGGGCTGCTGCCGTAGGACGAAGAGGGCGAAGCCGAGGAAGCCAGCCCGGCCGCGGCACAAACCAGCTCTGGAGGCGGCGGCGGAGGCTGAGGCGGCGGAGACAGCTCGGCCGACGCTGCGCTCAACAGCCAGCCCTGAGCGAACGGCCGGTCGGACGCTGCCGCCGCCGCCGCTGCCGCTGCCGCCGCCGCCGCCGGGAAACATCGCGCAGGAGGCGGCGGGGGGGGCGGCCCGAAGAGAAACGGCTCGTGTAGCAAAGCGCTGTGCGGGTGATGGTGCGGGTGCGGGTGGCCCTGATAGCTCCCCACCACGTTCATGGCGAGCGCCTGGCGCTATGAAGCCATGGGCGGGCGGGCGAGCGGGCGCCTCCACACACCAGTCCCCGACCGGCTTGTCCGCTCCGCTCCGCGCCGCTTCGCTCGCCGCCTCGGGCCCTGCTCCGTTCCTACCCCTCCGCTCGGCCTTTATACAGCGGCGGGCTTTGGATGGCACGCAGGGCTGGGGGAGGGGAGGGCGGGGAGGGGGGGAATGGGCGCGCGCGCACGCACGCACGCACGGACGCACGCACGCAAGCGTCCTGGGGGCGGCGGGGAGCTCACCCTTCTGAAGCTGGACGCCCGGCTCGGCCCGGCCTGGTCTGGCCCGTCCGCCGGATCCTTGCCAATGAGCCGCTGTGTGCGGCCTTCTCCCCGTTTGTGCCGAAGCGCGGACCCCAGCTCGGAGTCTTCCGGAGACCGCTCCGAAGAAAAGACCCCAGCGCTAGAATCAGCCTTGCCGGCTTTCTTGCCCTGCCGGGGGGAATAGCTTCTCCGCCTCCTCTTTCCCCCAAGGAAGTTGCCCCCGGGTTGGAGACCGAAAGCCCTTTTGTCCCGAGCTCAAGCCTGACGTTCAGGTCGCCGCGGATCGCTCCGCTTCCCCCGTTATCGGTTGTCTTCGCGGTGGAACCGCCAGAAACTGGCTGCTCCCTGCCGCTCCCCGAAGGCCTGCGCTGCGCGATTTCGAAGGGCCGGGAATCGAGAGACCGCGGCAGCTCCCGGCCTTTGCTTCTCCGCTGGCAGGGCCTTCGAAGACCGAAAGCGGATCGGCAGGGCGGGCATCATCACCCGGGCCGCTTCCTAGCGAAGCGCGCTTTCCTCGCGAGCCCGTCTGCGTCTCTCTCTCTCTCTTTTTCCCCCTCTAAGTTCGTCTCCACCGAGTCATCGGCTGATTCTCCCAGAGAAAGTAGGGTGTGATCGCGATCTAAGAGAGATACTTCGAAATTGCCCCAGTACCCACTGCAACAAAATAATAATAAAAGACGAGAGAGGGTTGTTCTAACTTGCAGGGATTTAACACTGTGTGATACTTCTTTTATTTTCTTGGACGCTCACTTTATCCCCGAAATCAATCCACATCTAAGTTCGATAAAGACGTAGGTATTTCAGGACAATCTAATTTCGCTACGTTATAAGCCCAAGGAGAGGGGGGGTATTTTAAGTATCTCCAATTAGTATATTCCAGATTTCTCTCTTATTTTGATCTTGTGTGGGAGAGCTTTCCACCGGATCCAGGGCTTTGGTCGAGGTAACTCCTCCAAGTTTTGCAGTACAGGTTGAGGCTTTATCCTTATTGTTAATGGGACTCTATCGTCTTAGGTATTAGGTGAGGAAAATGCATTTCTTATTACTCCTAATCTGAGCCTGAGATTTTCCTCTTCCAGCCATTAGGAAGAAGGAGGAATTAAAATTTGGACTGGAAGAAGTTTGTAAACCTGAGGAAAGGTGAAAGCCACGGAGTTCACTCTGAAAAGGGAAAAGAGATCATCAATGGCCACGTTAAGAGATTATTAGTGCAATGGAAGGTTTAGTTGTTTAATGTGCAAGATTTCAGGGATCCAAGAATTCATCGTCAAGAGACAATCTTTGTTACGCTGAAAACATTAGATTTAGGGTGCAATTATCTGCCCATTTTCCTAAATGTGGAGGGGGAAAAAGCTCAACTGGACTTTGAGTAGCTCTTCGTGGAACTGCCCTGATGAAGAGCAAACGCAGACAACAAAGTAGGCACTGGGTTCAATATTTATTAGAATATTAATGCTTCTGGTCTGTGTAATTCTTGTGCCTTGAATGGAGTAGATAATAAACAATGAAAACAAATCAACGCTCACAAAGTAATTTCAGTGGAGCATTTTTAGTCAATTTTATTAGAAATGATCAATCAGGCTGCAAAATTGGTAAATCATTCACACACTTTGCTTATAATCGAACTGAAGAAATACCTAATACTGCCTGCATCTTCTCCTGTTCACAAAGTCATAACCAACTAGGAACAAACCTGTAATACTGTACACAGCAGTCAGAAATAAATCTAATTACAATCAAAAGGATTACTTCCTGTAATGCTGCTGCGGACATTACAGTAAAAAAATCCAGACTGGAACATATTTTAATGTGAAATTTGGAAGATTCCCTGAGTCACTCTTTATTCCTGGCATTTTGGACTGAAATCAAATGGGTTTATTACAGCAGGTCTGAATGCGTTTTCTAAGGTAGGTAAGTGAAATTGTCTTGTGCGAGGTATTTCTGTGCCTGAATGTCACTGTTTAGAATTCTCTGTGTATCAGCCATGCTGCGTCTCTCATCACAAATGATGTTTTCTATTAAAAACAGAACTAGAAAATAAACCAGGAGAGAGAAAGAGAGAGGGAAGAAAATCAAGATTAAAGAAATGATCAAATGGACCAGTATTATCAGTCCGCCCACCCCACACCCACCTCTAACTTTCATTTGCCTGCAGCAAATTTATTTTTCTAGCTGGTGGATCTTTGTTTTTGTTTTTCTCTGCTGGAGCAGTAAGCAAGCCAAGATTTCTGTTTTCTGGGCCAGCTTACAAGAGAGTGTAAGGAACGTGTCTCCATTGGAAGTGGCAAAGCTGTCTTCTCCAACTGCGGAAGCCCACCAAATGCATTGGTTCATCATTTCCTATTAGCTTCTTTAAGGATGGACTGCTCCTCAAACACACCGGAAGGGCATCGGGGATTGTGGAAAGAATAAGACTGACTTCAACCCAATATTTCTGGAGGAAACTGCATCGCATTGCACTGCATTGCATTCTGCTTCCAGTGGTTCCTGGCCACCACCTCTGTTAGTCCATCAGGAAAATTGAAGTGTGTGCTGGTTGAGGGTTATGGGAGCTGTAACCCAAATGTATCTGGAGTGAATGTGATTGGAGAAGGATATTTCAATAGCACAGGCATTAGAAAAAGAGATATCCAGATCTGCTGGCAGAACTCTGAACTCTCCAAGGGTGTCCTACCCCAGAATAGTTAACATTACCCCAAGCAGTGAAAGCAAAAAAGGTTAGTTTGAAGTTGGGTGCTGAGATGAAAAAAATCTCTCCGAGGTAACCAGGTAGCTCTTTGGTTTGAGAACTTAACAATTATGGGGTGTCGTTATTTATATGTTGTTGTATAGCTTTCAACCTTCAACCTGAACAATCTCATTGTGTGATTTTGGGTACAAATAGGCCAAACCCTTAACGTTTTAATCGGTGGTCGCCAGATTTTTTTTTTTTGGGGGGGGGAGGGATGTTGTCCCCAATCCCTTCGGATGTCCTGAAAAGTTAGTTCCCACCGGCGATTTAGAGCTTCTTCTACCTTTGGAGTCTAACCAACCCTGAGTCTTCAGCACATGAGCAAAGGGACAGGAAAGGAGCAGCAGGATATAATTCGCAGGGCAATTTTTCTGAGCCAGTTAATAGGGATCTTTACCTTTTGGAGAGTATCCAAGGGGACGAGCAAGCTCCGCCCTCGCTTTCAAAGCGTTTGCTCTCCCCCCTCTCCCCACCCGCTGCCCTACTTCGCGCACCCCATTAATAGGATACTATATACAATTATATTCAAAATTCTGAGCCTGGGCGACACAATTCTGAGCCGAGCGTTGCTATTTCGGGATATTTTCTGTCTCCCTTATGTTTTCCCGTGATTCTTTTCCCCCGTGCCGCCGCTAGATCTCAGAAGACGTTGGTCCGAGGAAGGTGACGCGGGATGAAATTCGTTTTCACGGTTCGGAGCGAAGGAACAGTAAGCGAAACCGCGCGTATTCGCCGCTGATCTACCCAATTCTCAGCTCCACTCTCGCCTCTCCCCCCCCCCCCGGCACGTTCTTGTCTGGGA
>JANHFL010003180.1:224278-238228 GCA_032468155.1 Oxyrhabdium leporinum | reverse complement strand
AATAATAATAATAATAATAATAATAATAATAATAATAATAATAATAATAATAATAATAATAATAATAATAATAAGTTATTTGCAGCTCTCAACGAAGAAAAAGTGCCTCTAGTGAAATGATTGCTGTGGGCCGCTTACTTCCGGATACAAGTGCAGAAAAGCAGCATCCATATACCGCCTATGGGGAGCCTCCAGGCGTCCTTTACCCGAGGAGTTTACAAGTCGAAAAGCACGTAAAACGAATCCGATCCAGCGTCCCTTCACACGACGCCCCCACAGATCGTTGCAATACTCAAGCGCGGCATCCCCGACTTCCAGGCGAGGAAGGCAGCCCGAGATGCCCCGAGGGCGCCGATTTGCTAGGAAAAGCCCAGAACCTCCGATCAGACCCAGACCCTCCAATCAGCGTTTGCGGGAGGCGGTTCTCTGAGAAGCGCTTGCGGAGAACGCCGCCGGCTAAAAGAGCGGGAGACCGGGGGGGGGGCGCTTCGTGGCTACCAGCCTTGCCTGCTCTCGGCCGCCTCCGAGTTTGGGGGAAGTTTCGCCGCGCTGGGTTTGTTGCGCAGCTGGTCAGCCGCTGCCTCGAAAAGCAGTCGTGGTCCCTTATCTAGTCGCCCGGCTAGCTGCAGGGCGTCTGTCCCTAAGGAATCCCACTGATAAAGGACCGCGGATTGCGTCCGGGAAAAAAGAAAGATCCCTCGGGTGGGGACAGCAGCCTGAATCGTGGGGGCGCTCTCTCGTACTTCAACCGAGAAAACTCTTCCTTGTATTTAAATGTCTATGGGGAGTCTCCATCATCCAGGTCACGGTTGTCCCAAAGGTGCTTTTTCAAGAGAACACTGGACTTTCCGGTTTTTGTTTGAAGACGTTTCGCTTCTCATCCGAGAAGCTTCTTCAGCTCTGGCTGGGTGGGGAATGGAAGGATTTATACTCCTTGCTCAAGAAGACAGAGCTCAAGAAGTTTTTGGATGAGAAGCGAAACGTCTTCAAACAAAAACCGGAAAGTCCAGTTGCCTCTTGAAAAAGCACCATTGGGTCTTCCTTATATTGTAGTTCCTTCCAGGCGAATTCTCTGGGGGAAGGGAAAAATGTTCGAATGACAATTTGTCACTGCTATTTTCAGCTTTTCCAAGTTTTCACATCCTCTTGTCCTTTTGCTGTTGTTTTCTGCTGTTCCTTTCTGGGTCTCTTGGTGTTATTTCTCCCCATTCCGAGAAGCCACTGAAAAGCTGTATAGAAACCAGAAATTTAGCTGAGAGACCTCCCCCAACTACTTCAGGTTTGTTCAACTCAGCCCTCGTTTGGACAAAAGCCAAAAGTTGGAATTAGTTTACAGTTTTGTTTGATCTGGTAGGACTGTGCAAGATGAACTCGGTATTCTGGGGAAGGGTTTTTAAATCTATCATGATTAAGTCAAGTCAAAGGGGAGGGGTAAGATGGGAATGAAGAATGCAAAACTCAGATGCTTTTAATGATTATTTTTCTGCGAAGGAAAAATGGTCAGTGGCAGTTTGTAGAATATTTTTTCTAAAGTTTGCTTCTGGAACCCTACAATAACATGCTAGTGCACAAATAAACAAGGCATATAATGGTTGAAGTGCTATTCATATGGGATCATCTTTACAATAAATAAGGAGTCATTGTTAAGAACTGAATTAGAAAAAAAATGTTTCAGAATTGGGAAAGGAGCAAGAAAGGGAAGTATATAGTCCCCATACTTGTTTAATTTGTTTAGCAAGTATAAGAATGGGAGGATTGAAAGATAGGACAGCTGGAATCAAGATCTAAACATTAATAGTTTGAGATATGCTGACAATAATATCTACTTAGCTGAAAAGGAAGTATTCATTTAGTTATTTATTTGACTTATCTGACTGGCCAGCTTATTTATCATAACTCTGGATGGCTCACACCTACCACAATAAAAATGCACAAGAAATAATAAAAACCAAAATCCAAAAACTAGTTCCCTGTACTCTAAAATAGCACTCCCCAACAATCATAACCACTAGGCTCCACCCTAAGCTTAAGTAAACTTAGAACTACATACTGTGAAATTAAACATGGAAAGTAGAAGTCTGGGTTTCCTAAATTAAGAATCCTTAAATTCTTAAATAAAAAGAAAGCTAAAGTTAGCCAGCACTGACATGAGATATTGAAATGACAGTTGGCAGCAAAGAAGTGAAAGTGCAGTTTTATTTTCTCAAGCTCAAAAGTCGCTAAAAATGGACTAGGTAAGAAGTAGCCAGGAGATGAATCATTACAATCAAAAGAAAGTAATGAAAACTTAGTCACATGAAGGATAAGAACATTTGTAAGATGTAAATATCAGAATTGCTGAAGCAATATGATTATGGATAACTGAAGCAATATAAAACTGACCACTGAAAAAGAGCACGAGAAAAGAAGACAGATATCTTCAAATAATAGATTTGGAGATCATTACTAAGAACATCATGAAGTACAACCAATCAATCATTCCCGGGCTAGATAAAAGCTGACCATTCTCTTAAGGCAATACTTAAGCAGACAAAAACTCACATATTTTGGCCATGCCATGCAAGTGGAAAAAGCAGCTATGCCCGGCAAGACTAAGGGCAATAGGAAAATGGGAAGGTAATATTTAAAGTGGAAGGAAGGGATCGGGAACATTCCTGGATTATCTTTGGAAGGCAGTGGGTTGTTTCTACAAATAGGTTGGAACGGAGAGTATTTATCAATGCAGTCATTAGGTGCTCTGCCTGACAATATCATCTATTTAATTAGTCATTTCTGATGTCAAATTTGTATCCATTTACTCTTTGTCTCCATTCTCTTCTGCAAAATGTATCACTAACAGATGACTGCTAGACAATCAGGCAAACGAACACTGTCTTTCCTAGGCAAAATGCCTGGAGTTGCTTGAAACTACAGAGAGCAGTAACAACTTAAACAGGCCAATCACCCTAATATAAGGCAAACTTCTCTCCATGTATACCTGCAATCATATGCACATTTATCTGAAAAATGTGGCTTCTCTCTAAGGAATGTTATTTAGAAATAGAAGCCACAGACAAGGGATGCACTGAAACTGATTACTACTTATCTTTTAATTGGATTCACTCTCAATGTAATCTTGTAGATATAACATCGGAGCTTTATATAAAGCAGTAAGGAATTATTTACACTAGTTTGGCATGTCCAGTGGAACATATGCTATGAAATAGAATATTATATTATATAGCATAAGGTAACATATATTAGACACAGATGACATACAGTAGATACTTCTCGCTGTGCACACGGGGCTGCACAATCCTGTATTCGTTGATTTCACTTAAGCTCATGTTAGAGGATATATTGCCGCTGCAATATTAATATTGTACCGGATCTGTTTATGATGATTATCCCTGGCAAATGCCAGCAGTAACCAGAATCAAATAGAGCTGGAAGGGACCTTGGAGATTTTCTAGTCCAGCCCCCTGCTCAAGCAGGAGATCATACTATTTCAGACAAGAGAGTATCCAGTCTCTTCTTAAAAACCTCCAGTGGTGAAGCATCCACGAAGTCTGAAGGCAAGCCGTTCCACCCGTTAACTGTCCTCATTGTTAGGAAGTTTCTCCTCAATTCCAGGTTGCTTCTCTCCTTGATTAATTTCAATCTATTGTTTCTTGTCCTGCCCTCTGGTGCTTTGGAAAATAAATTGACCCTCTCCTCTTTGTGGCAGATTCTCAAATACTGGAATACTGCTGTCGTGTCCCCCCAGTCCTTCTTTTCTCTAGACCCCAAACCCAAACCCTGCAACCATTCTTCATATGGATATTAATCATCTTGGTTGCTCTTTGCACTTTTCCAAAGTCTCAATATCTTTTTTTGTAATGTGGTGACCAAAACCGGACGCACTATTCCAGGTGTGGTCTTACCAATATAAAATTTGTCTTTTGTTCTCACCTATGAAGGCTTCTTTACAAAAAAAAAAAAGTCGGTCTGTTACGCAGGCGGCGTAATGCAGCGCCTAGAATTTATTTAATTTGGCTTGGACGCAGAGGGGGAGAACCCACCTCCCTAACTGTTCGCTCGGCCAGAAACTTCCGCCAGCCCGCGGAAGTTTCTCAATCTGACCAACCAACACCTGCTTTTCCGACTGGAGGGAATAGCAAAGAGAGCGTTCGCGAACGCTTTACCCACCAATCATTTTTTTTTAATTATTATTATTGGTGCTGAGGCAGTGGCCGCGTCCCCGTCTCAACCAATCCGCGGCTCTAGCGCTGATCTCTGAATTCTGCTTGGACTCGACAGCGCCTCTAGAGGCTGGCAAGTCCGCGGCCGAACCGGTTTTCACCGGTGGTTGGTGGGTTAGGGTTCCCACCCACCCCGCTCGCAACCCTCTGCCGGAGGCTGCATTCTTGGGCGGCGTCTCCTGCGCCGCTGCGGTCCGGGCGAAACGTCGACCCTGGCACGTCCTGTGACCTTGACGCCACCGCCAATCCCTACACCGGACACCGTTATCTAAATAGGGCCGTAAATCAGGCCGCTGTCGGATTGCGTGCCATTGCAGGGACTCCTTAAAACGGGGCTCTGCGCCCGAGCTGTTTACATTGCAGCCCCGTAAAATATTCCCCCTGTCTTTTGTATTAGCGTCTCACTGTAACATCCCGTAAATCACGGCTCGTCCGCATGAGGAATGGCTCAACCGCTTACATATTTTTAGAGGCATAAATAATGTCAATTGGTTTCCATTATCTGCTGCAAAGAGAAGGGCTGGAAGAATCGGCCCCGTGGTGTGGAAAAGGTATTGCTCGTAGGAGCCGCTCAAGCCGGAGAAGAAGACTTGACTCCCGGTCCTGTCCCGTCCCGTCCTGGAGCCCTAGCCGTAGAAAATGGAGTTTGTCTGGAAATGCGACCTAAATGGTTCTGCTCCGGTACCCTGAACTTAGCGCCACGGTTACGCCCAACACTTGTCCTGCTTTCGGTAACAATAGTGAACCCGGAGTGCCGCCTCTTGAGAACGTGCCGAGTTGTCTCATCGCGGTGGAAAAGTTCGTTAGAATGAGGCAACGCGGCTCTCCTTCCTAGCCCTGGGCTTAAATCCAAACCTCGCTGCATTCGGAGGATTCACTGGTGGGAGAGCGAGGTTGTGATCCGATTTATTAAGGGAGAAAACTGGGGATAAATGAGTGCATAGACGTGGAAGAAAGGGACGAAAGAAGACAACGTTTTGCTACCCCGCATTTTCCGTTTCCCTTCCTTGAAGCTGCGGCGTTAAAGGGCTTCCCGGATTTCTGAAAGGGTCTTGCCCTTCTCGACCTGTTCATGGCTGGGCACTTTCACTGTATTCTCGAAGTCAGGCTTCTTCCAGCTGTATTACACGCTCTTGACATATAAATTAAATATAAACGGTTCTCTGTTATCTAACCGGCTGAGGTTTACTCTTGGCTGCGGTAATTCTACTAAGCCCCTTCTTACAGTAATATATTAGGATAAATGTTCACTTCTGTTAAAGGGTAGATTCATTTTCAAAGCCCAAGCTCAGCTTTGGGATAGTGAACAGAAATTATAAAGAGGAGAGTAGCTTCGAATGCACACTGACGATCTTTTCCTTATATCTATTTATTTAGAGCATTTTTTAAAGCCTGCCTTTCAGTTTGCCAGATTCCCTTAAGTAGGGAACAATTGCCAAGTTTCAAGTATTTATTTATTCACTTTATCCAGTTTATAGGAATATACATTTGTTTGAAAACAGAGACAAAAATCAAACAAATAAAGCAGGAGTCATAAAAAGTCTGTTTAACAAAGAAAGGCTTGTACTGGCTTGAAAAAAAGACTTTTGTTGGATTTGTTGCACAAAACTGCTTGTTCAGCAACAAGTATACTCTTGGAAATACTTGTTCCTAAATTGTAATGGTTGATACATGTGAGAAAAGTGCAGTTGCATCAAATACGTAAGCTAAAATTTATTTTAAAGAATAATTATAGGTTTTTTCTTATTTTAAAGAAACAAAGAGTAGGGCTTTCTTAAAAAATAGAAAGGATAACCTCTTGATCAAGTTAAATATTCCATGTGTGCCTCTGTCTCAAGCAGCCCAGGTATTTTCATCTTAGATGACTTGCAAAATGATTTCCAAGTACCTATTAAATGTTGACTCTTCCTCTTCCATTTTGGAACTGATTTCATATGATACTGATTACATCCACAAACAGAAAATGAGTGCACAAAATGTTGGGGGCTATAAACCAAGCACAACATGATTTGTCCATATTTTATTCTGGATGAATGTTACTGAACTTAGGAATGTTAAAAGATCATGAGTCAAGTGAATAAGGAAGAAAATGGCAACCATGTTGTCACGCATCAACCATGTTTAGGAGAAAATGGCAACCAATCTGAGCATTTAATGTAATTTATATAATAGATTATCTATGGAGCCTCCTTTTTGGTACACTCTGTATATATATAATCATTTAGGTTGTTATCCCCAACATGCACCTTCCAAATGTGTTGAACTTCTGATTGCCTCACTTGATTTAGAAGTAGGAAGTCTCTGAGTTCAAATTCATCCTCAGCCATGGAACCACTCAGGGTCCTCTGCAGTCTAACTCATAGGGCTGTTGTGATGATGTCATGAAGTAAGATCCCCTTGTAAAAAACAACCTTGTGGGAAAATGTAGCTCATAATGAATCACAGCATGTCACGTAGCTTGACGTGCCTCTTGTGTCATTCTTTAAATACATCCCTTCATAAAATATGACGTAGAATTCGTTAAACCCATCTATGAAATAAGTAAAGAACCAATCCAAGGCAGTTGCATTTTCACCAACCTCCAAAGCAGTAAGAGAAAAGAGTTTACACAAAAAGGAAGCAATTCTGAAGTCTGGTCAGGAGTGTGAGGACTGATGGGGTGGACAAAAAAAATAAGATGGTGACTGCAATCAAAGTGCTGCCCTCTTTTTATATGCTTTTTTTAAATTTAAAAAAGGGAACAGGGTTTTTGATCACATGGTTGCAGCTACCATCTTGACTCCCCTAGTGGATTACCCTGTTCTGGGTGAGGATCCCGTAGCCAATATTACCTTATTCCATCTACCTACTACTTTACACGGAGTAGAGTTTCTGCAAGCTGGTGAATCCTGATCTCATTATAAAAAAAACCACAGGTCTGCTGAATCCAAAGAGTTATTTCTGGCATATTCATGTAGTTAAAGTACTTTAAAAAGTGAGTTGGACTTGGAAAGAAATTGGAAACTGGTGTAGATTGAAACCACCTTCTTCAAAAAAACAAAAGAAAAGAAAAGAAAACCCCAGATCTTTTCCTATCAGCAGCACTTTGAATCAAAAGCTCTTGGAAGACAGTCCAGTTCATTAGATAACATGAAGGAGGCTGACTGACCTGAGTTTCTAGGATTCCTTCCCTTGAAAGATCTTAAGCAGGTCTCCTATCTATGAGCCAATACATGAAAAGAATACAAGCCAAATGATTCCTATTTTTCCATATGCTCTGATTGGAACCTTGCATCTCAAATTAGCTCCACAGAGATTGGATAATGTAAACCCTCTTCATTTGTACAAGAATGGAGGGCAAATTGCATGTTGCTGAAATAGAATAAGCAATGAAACAGGAAAACTCTAAAGCAGAACTCTATAAGCTACATTTGAGCACCATGGTCTTTTTTTAAAAAAAATCTGGAGTTCCTGCAAAAGAAAACTCCAAAGGAGAGGAAATGCTTCCTGTGCTAGTTCAGTCCGGTGTTATGGATATGGCCGCAGATTCTCATCCTTAATTTATATGGTTAATTAAGGAGATCTTAATCTAAGTTGTTAGCCACCTTGGAATCTGACCCTTCTAAAGTTTCAGGAACCTAAGAAACATTTCGCAATACAGGTAGTCCTCGTCCTGTGACCACAATTGAGCCCCAGAATTATGTTGCTAAGTGAGATAGTTGTTAAGTGAGTTTGTCCCATTTTGTGATCTTTTTTTGCCACAGTTATTAAATGAATCACCTATTAAGTTCTTAAGTTAGTAACACAGCTGTTAAGTGAATCTGGCTTTCCCATTGACTTTACTTGTCAGGTTGCAAAAGCTGATCATATGACCATGGGTCCCTGCAACCATCATAAAAATGAACTAGTTACCAAGCATCTGAATTTTGATCATGTGACTATGGGAATGCTGCAAGAATCGTCAGTGTGAAAAACGGTCGTAAGTCACTTTTTTCAGTGCTGTTGTAACTTTAAATGGTCACTAAATGAACAGTTGTAAATCAAAGACAACTTGTTATTAGGGGTTTAGAATATCAATTAAGACATTTCACTTTCTTAGAGCCATTCCCATAGTCACTTTTTCTGATCCAAGTCATATGTGCAATTATAGCATTTTCACTGTTTACATTGGTTAGAGAGTCAGCTATTTGTCTGTCAAGAAAAGTAACCTATTTATGGCAAACCTGCCACTTGCACTCACTGAATAAATCACAGCCCAGCAGAGCTTTATGGAAAAAGCTCATTTTATTTTCCATGTGCATCCATGTTCATTTATTACCTTCTAAGTTATTAGTCCCGTAAATGACACTGTGTTTACAGAATTTTTAATGTCATCAGAAAAAAAGTCACAGATCAGCTTCCTTTCCAGTGTATATTTAACGTGGATGAATGTGCCTCTAGGAGAATTCAAACAAAAGAAAAGAATGGTTTATTTAAAAAGTAGTAATTTACAACTTAGGCAAAGTCTATGTTTGTATTTACTGACCTTTGTAATCCACAGTAACTATTAATTTATTTGGAAAACTGTTGTCTCTAAAAATTGTGCGTTTTGATACAACTTGTTACATCGGTTTTCTTTTTGATGTCAGTGTGTATCTTTATACGTGCACACTTTAATTCAATTCAATTCTACATTAATCTTGCAACGCCCTATAGATCTTCATATATTATTTATTAGCAAATAACTCCACCTCATGTTCAAGTTGATTTACAGTATAACTAAAAATAACGACATTTCTGCAATGACAACTAAGCAACTGGCACAATACATTAGCATGTAGAAACTCCAACAGTTGTCTTTGGAAATCCAGCGCAATTAGTGAGAAGTATTATTCAGATGGTGGCATGAGTAGGAAATCCATAGGGTTGTTTTTTTTCTACCCTGCAAAAACATCTTTTAAAACATCATTTATTTATTTTTTTTAACAAAAGAAAAGTCATGATACAGGGAGTATCGGGTGCACTTCCAGAAATAAGGCTTCCATTGGCTAGTTAATACTGGACTTCGGTCTGGGACTACCAAACTCCAGGGTATATTATTTTAGTTCCTGCCAAGAAAAAGCTACAACAAATATGTAACCAAAGACAAAATAGCGCAAAGAGGAAAACGGAAAACTCTTTCAGGGAATTCTGGGTATTTTGGCATCAGAAGGCCTCATCCTTTGACAATTTAGAATAATGGAGGTGAGGCAGATTCTAGAAAGATGCACTCGCAGTATCTTCATGGGTATCTCTGGAAAGCATCCATATTTCACTTGCCGTTTAGTAATATTATAGTCCAGACTGTATGGATTATATAATTATAATCTGGGATTATATGACCAGAAATGTTAACATATTTATAGGGGATTCTTGGGATAGTTGCCATTTATAGCTTCTCTTGACCTGCAAAGCATAGCTTCAAGAGAATTGGGATGAAAATCTAGATCATAACACGGAGACAAATAATAATAATTAAAATTTCCCCCGCTATTTAATCAGAACCTGCTTAGGCTACTATTTAAATGCTGAAATCAAAATTTTAAAAGTATGCATTTAATAACATGTGCCGTGTTATTTTGTATTAATTATTTGAGGGGGGGGGAATCTCTTTTGTAGGCCATGTCTTTTGGTGACCTTACAAAATCATAAATAAATAAAATGTACAGGCTGTCCCACTCACAGCCCCTGGGCTGTTGTTGCTGCTAGTTGCGAAGTCGTGTCCAACCCATCGCGGCCCCATGGACAACGTTCCTCCAGGCCTTCCTGTCCTCTACCATCCCCCGGAGTCCATTTAAACTCACGCTGAGTGCTTCAGTGGCTCCATCCAGCCACCTCATTCTCTGCCGTCCCGTTCTTCTTTTGCCTTCAATTGTTTCCAGCATTAGGCTCTTCTCCAGGGAGTCCTTCCTTCTCATTAGGTGGCCAAAGTATTTGAGTTTCATCTTCAGCCCCTGCTGGGTGCATGAAGTTAAAAAACAATAAATATAAGTAGATGGCGATGGCTATACCTAGGATTCAGGTAAGAAACACATCAATAAAAACATCCAGCAGTGGCGCAAACATCCTAACCTAGTAACTGGGTGAAGGAAAAACAGGTCTTCAAGGTGCATTTAAAAAACTGCAGGGTTGGATACTATTCCATATGCAATTCTACTTATACAGTTATACATTTGGTTCAATGTGGCTCAAATGAGAGGCAGCAAGAACTGCTGTAATTTAATTGGTTCTCATTAAGACAAGGAGCAAAATGTAAATTTCGGATCTTGGTGATAGGAGCCATGATTGTCTCAGAGCAGTTGTGACATGATCTAATAATGGAAAATATTATCCTCAATTCTTTGCCAGGACTGAATTACTCTCTTAATTTTCTGCAAGGAGACAAGGTCTGTTAGATTGGCCCACCCCAGGCAACTGAATCCAAAGGGGTTCCACAGAGAAGTTGTTATTTTCTCTGAAGATCCAATGGGCAATTAATGGGTATGTAATCAAAGCTTTGGATTGGATTGCTTCTAGGTGGCTTCTCACACCGCTTTAACCCTGGGATGCTCTTTGGTTTTCCAAGAAGCTTTTTCATATTAGAAGAAATATTGAGACAAAGAGATAGACAGAAACAGAATCTGACTGAACACAAGTGAGAGCCTGCATTATGGATTATATTGGAGCAATAATTTTCTTGTTATTTCTCTGCTATTATCCATCTACAGATGGCTCTCCAGCAGCCCTATTTAAAGTGACTCATTCCATGCTGTGGAAAGAGAATGAGTCACCAGGTCATCTGCAAGGTTGCTGTGGGGAATATTGTATCTGATGGATAAAACACTGGGGCAGTCCAGATGCCCGAGACTTAGTCTTAAAGGCTTAGCTGGATAAGTTGATAATTCTAGAAGATTTGGAGTGGGTCCTTGGAAATGTAAACTGGGAGACCTATTTATTAGATCCATGCACTTCTCCTGGCTTTGAGCTGTTTGAGAGGTGACATACTCATACAATGGTGTAAGACTTTTTGAGGAGGAGGGGGAGGAGATGGTCCTTCCAACCTTGAAGAAGACGGTGATGTGCCTTCTCCTTAAGAACTAATTGCTGACCCAACAGACCAATTTACAACATTCCCTTATTAGAGAAGAATTCAGAAAAGATGGTCAGGCAGCAGTTCCAGAAGGTCCTGGAAAAAATGGATTATTTGCATCCTTTCAATTAAATTTCAAAGTGGGGCATTGTTCATAGCTGGAACAAGGGTGGTGTTACAGTTCTGGTAGATTTTTCAGAGGAATTTAATACTATCAATTATGGTGTCTTTCTAGGAGTGGAAGGCACCAGATTATGGTGGTTCTCCTTTTTTTAATGGATGGTTCCAGTCGGTGTTGGCAGTAGGGAACAAATTGAGCTCAAAGCTCTTGTGGTTGAATCTGGAACTTGATTGTCTCACCCCTTCTGGTTAACCAATAGGAGAGGCCACCCATCAATTTAGAGTCAGAATCAGATATCATGAGTATCCTGATGAAACCAAACAGTACTTCTTGGCTCTAGGCCAGGGCTGTCAAACTCCCTGGTCACACCCACGCCCGGTTTAGTGAAGGGGAAAAAAGTCCTGATACGTGACGCTGTCGTGACGACGTGAGTTCGACACCCGTGCTCCAGGGCTAGGCTATCCAATTGATGCTGTTGAAATCTTGACTGAGACTCTAGAGGCTATGAGGGTCTTGGTTGAAATGAATAGACTTGGAGTCAACTTTAGTGAGATGGAATGGCTATTAGTATTGGCAGCCCCTCATCTTAGAAATTTTCCATGTTTTTGAACTTGAGTTCCTGCTTAGAAAAGGGGTGCTGCTGTAGCTAGAAGGATCTTTGCACAATTTTATCTGGTTTACCAACTGGACCTGTTCCTGGATTGAGAGGCTCTTACAGTAGGTGCTCAGCCATTTCAAAGTCACCTTTCATTTGGGCTGCAGCAATGTGCTATATACAGGAGTGTCTTTGAAAACCACCAAAAAACTGCAGTGATTGGCATACCATTATATGGCCACTTAATGCTACTTTTCTATGAGCTGCACTGGTTGGCAATATTATTTTAAATAAAAATATTTATTTAAAACTTTTATGGAATTAAATATATGACTACATTAAGAAAAAAGAGTGAGAATAGAAATAGTAAGAGGAAAATAACAGTAAATAAACAAAGAATCTATAATTGTCAAAAAATTTAAAATCCATTATTTCATTGACTAAATAATTAATTGCATCTATGTAACCAGACTCATTATATCATCTTGAGAAAAATTGTAAATAACTGCAGAATTCTAAACATTAACTTTTACAGATATGTTGATTTCACCAAAGAGAAAAAGATAAAAGAAAAATCAAAGATTAAAACAATCAGTAAAAAACATTAAGTTCTAAATTCTCTTCCATTATTTCCAGCTGGTGATTATATCAAATTATTATAAACATTAAAATTGCTTCTGGTTGTTACCTTTACATCAGCTATTTCAATTTCCAAAGTCTTTATGGGGTTGTGCAACCCTTTAAATTTAAATGTTGTTACTGATAACAGTTGAATAATAAACTGAAAGTCACCACCGGAGCTCATGAATCATCGGTTGAACACAGTTGGAGGATAGTATTTTCTTAGCCCCAAAGGAACAATCCGTTTTCCTCAAATAAACATCTTTTTAATTGGAAAGACCATCTTAGGCCCTGTCTTCCCTTGGCCTTTAGCGTAGCATAATCACACCCTGATAACCCATCTTCCTTCTTGACTCTTTCACATGGTCCTCATCTGTTCCCAGCCTCAAATCATCACTAAATGCTCCAATTTAAAGGTGTATTTCCCTCTTTATATTGATTCTATTGCCTCTCAGCTTCGATGTGTATGTAATGCTTTTCCATTTACCATCTTGGGAATGAGATCCTTGATGAGAGAGGTGGAGTTGGGGGAGGAATGTAATCTGGGCAAGCTTCTTCCCTCCTGATTACTTGCCAGCCTCCAGGTTTCTCTCTGACTTTGCCTTCTCCACCCTCCATTTTCTTTCCTGAGTTTCTTTCATATCCCCTAATTCCCTCTCACACCATTAAAACCAATAACTTTCCAGTCTTTCAATAAAGAAGACTGCTGTGATTTCATTTGGGGAAGCAGAGGGGTGTTCTCATATTATTTCACTTTATTTTATTTTTTTAATTTTTATTTTGCTAAAGGGTATCTTTAAAGGCAGCCACCCTACTTCTCCTCACTGCAATATCTAGAAATTAATGAGGGATGGTGACCGGGTTTTTGTAGCTTCTTTTCCAGCTTCCTTATATTCATCAGTTTCCTGGAAGTAAAAGACACAGTTGCCCTGCCATACTCCAGTCTTTGCAAACACTTTACAATTTTGTAAGGGTCTGCAAATCCATAAAACGAGGGAGAGACATCCTTTAGTGTTTGTTCCACAATTGTGGAGCTTCTCCAGTCACAAATTATTGAGGAAAAAGTATCTTTGCTTCTGTGCACACAGATAAGTCAGGCTGTGAGGGAACTAATTTCTTGTCTTTTTAAATACATGGTTGTGATTTTATGCAGTCTGTGTATGTTAAAATTATTAATTCTACATATAGTACAGAATATAGAATCCAGGAACTTAGTTTCTGCTGGTAGAATGCTTCTATCCTGGAGCACTGGAATAATTTTTTTATAAGAAATCATTAGAAGCCATCCAAGGACTTCATTCACAAGGAACAGGCTTTGTGTTCTCTC
>JANHFL010003180.1:208521-224178 GCA_032468155.1 Oxyrhabdium leporinum | reverse complement strand
GCTTTTTGTTCGCTAACCCCCCCCCCCCCCCCCCCCGCTGTGGAAACCGTTGACATCACAGAAAATTGTAATACTTGGATGATTTCTCCAGCTTTCAGCCTGGGCAAAATCTCTCTCTTATTCTTTATGAGAAAAAAGGGGGTGAGAGGAAGGGAGTGAGTTTGGTTCCTGTGGAATCTCATGCCGAGAAGGTGCTGGTTTTGGGTTGGGTTCCCCCCCCCCTTTTTTTTTTCTTTTTAAAAAAGTCCAAGCTGAAAGTAAAATCATTTGAAAAGATGACAGGCTTGATTTACACTGTCATTAACCAGAACTGAAACCCTACACAGCCGGCGTCTCCTGTGTAAACCACATTACCCACATGCTTAGCAGCTGATGTTTCTCTGATTCTGGCAGATAAAGGCGGTGGTGGATCTGTTTCTTGGAGTAGGTTTTTGTTTTCTTCATGTAAGTTTTAAAGTTTGCTATCAAGGTTATTATCAGACTTACAGAATGTGAGCTATGAATCCAATCAGTCCTTGAATTATGTATGTATTTTGTACAGCATGATCAAATTTATTTTACAGTCGAAAAAAGCTGCAGTTAAAAAGTATCCACATTCAATGTTTGGAAGAAATTGAACTGAAATAAAATTTATCACACACATGTAGTAGAAACTTTTGAAAGATTTTGGACAATTATCGACAGGATTTATGTGGTTGTCTTGATGGTACTAGTCCCATCCAACATGCAGTCTCAGATCTGTGTGTGCTTCTTTAGTAACTTATCATTAAAAAACTGAGAATCATTCCTTTTTTGGGATAGTATTTCGAGACACGCCTTCCCTGGTGGTAGTCCTTTTGCTCATGTATTCCTCCATTGTATCTTACTTCTCCATTGTCCCTGCAGATTTGACCTAACTTCCAAAGTGCTCATGCTATGTTGAATCAGTCAAATACACAAATAGATTTGGACAGAGGGTTGCTAATAACTTTTCTTTTTTGGCTAATTATGGGGAAGATGGATCATCACTTTAGGTAGGGGAAGAATTGTGAGGGGACAACAACAATAATTGGCTGGCCTTAACGTAGCTTTACAAACATCACCAAAACAATGAGAAACATACAAAAACATCTTTAATTGAATACAGTAATGCATTTACAAGTCTAGGGTAACAACTGATATGTATTGCAGATTGTTACTCATGTATGACTAGATAGAAGAGAAATACAAATGGTGGTTGATCTTAACAGAACTTTTTCTCCATACTTTTACACATACATTTCCTGATTTTACGAAGTCTGCATGCGTGCCATATAGATTGCTCTTTGTAGCATATAAAAGTGCAGATTGCAGACTAAGTTGCAGTTTACAATAACGTAACTAGGGGGAAGCACCTAGCCAACCTTGGCTGATTCTGGAAAGCAAAATATTGTAGTGTTTGGATAAACAGGTAATCCTGGACTTACAACCACAATTGAGCCCAACATTTCTGTTGTTAAGTGAGATGTGTTAAGTGAGCTTTTCCCCAATTTTAGTTGTTAAGTGAATCACTTCAGTTGATTAGTTAGTAACCCGATTGTTAAGTGAATCTTTCTTCCCCCTTGATTTTGCTTGTCAGAAGGTTGCAAAAGGGGATCACATGACCTTGGGACACAGCAGTAATCATAATTATGAGTCAGCATATGAATTTTGATCACATGACCATGGGGATGCTGCAAAGGTTGTAACTGTGAAAAACAGTCATAAGTCACTTTTTTCAGTGCTGTTGTAATTTTGAACTATCATTAAATGAACTGTTGTAAATCAAGGATCACCTGTAGTTTATGTTGAATGGGAGGGCACCATAGCTAGAGAGACAGAGACAGAGACAGAGAGAGACAGAGACAGAGAGAGAAATTAGAAAGACACAGTGGCAAAACGCTTTGGTTCTGGTACCAAGAAAACAGAATGGATGTGTCCATAAATGCTTGCTTATGTGTGTGTGTGTATGTGTGTGTGTGTGTGTGTTTGTGTATCTTTAACCAGTCTTTTCCATTCTGCTGAGGATGTTTCAGATCTTCATATATGCACCATTCAACTGAAAACATTTAACAACCTTCAGATCTTTATGGTCAAGATACCTGATTGAGCCATGGTCTCTAAGAATGATCAGCTCAACATATGTAGAAACATACCATCATTCAGAAATTCAAAAATCTTAAATTCTCTCTGCTGAGGTAGGGAAGGCATGAGTTAACAAACAGGTATAACTCTCCTTTCACTTGTTCCATTTGTAACTGTGACAGTGGCATGGGACACTATCTCAATTTCAAACGCAGCTGAATTTATTTCTTTTTGTATGTCCAATATTTCATTAAAAGACTCCTAATTTCTTTCAGTCATTTGAGGTAGCTTGCAAACTTCATATTTTACAGTATGATACAATCAACTATATGAACATAGGAAAATAAAAGCAAACAGCAATAAGACTTCTAATCTGAATTTCAAGCCAACGGACAACTCTATATCCATGGCAAAACATTAAGACATCTATAAGATTGTTTTCTCTATTTTACTGAAAACAGTTCAAATGGGTATGTGTTTTTGATTTGCTTGAAAGAAGCAATGCACCAGAAGCTGGGTTGCCATACTATACTGTGCTGAATCATACAGCTGGAAGGAGCCTAAGAAGTCATAAAGTCGAACACTTTGTACACTGCAGATTCACTACACCAGGGCTGTCAAACTCCCGGCCCATGGGTCGGATGCATTACGTGCTGGCCACGCCCACGCCCGGTTTAGCGAAGGAGGAAAAAAAGTCCTGATACATCACGTGACACCGCCGTGACGATGTGAGTTTGACATCCCTGCACTACACCAACCCCAATAATTGGTTGTTCAACCTCCATTTGACAACCTCCGGCGAAAGAGAAAAAAATATTTCATGCAGTAATTTATTTCACTGACAACTCTTAATATTAAGAAGCTCTTCCTACCAAACTATAATAACTGGACTCATACAATACACTAAACCAAACCAAACTCAAATAATCTACATTGTGTCTTAGAAGAATGATATGTGAATGATGTCTCACTATTTGAATGATTCATTTTGTGAGAGGAGCTTAACAGAATAACAGATTTGGAAGGGACATTGGAGGTCTTCTAGCCCAACCCCTTGCTCAGACAGAAAACCCTATATCATTTCAGGCAAATGGTTGTCCAATCCTTATTAAAAAGCTTGGGGAAATTAATTTTTGTATTGCTTACTTATGAAAATTATTTATATTTATCCTATGTAATAAACAAGGGCAACGTTTAGTATTTTGCTTAAATTCCTGAAAGAGAATCTGTGCATTTTGAACTTCATAAAGTTCTGTTGTAAAAGCAATATAAACATAATATTACCATATGCTTTATTTAAATATCAGATCCCTACACTTCCAGTAATTAATTTATGCATTTGGTGTTCCTGAATCACTTCATTGGGAAAGTTACTGTCTGAAAGAAGAAGAGCAGCATGAAATAGCTGATGTTTTGGGAACTTGACTATCTTCTCAAAAAGGGCCATAAAGGTTTTTTCTTCCTAGGATTGTTTTCCCCATTTAGTGAAATGACACCATCAGCTATTCTATCACTGATCTCATTTCAGGCCTATTCGTATGTCCAGCAACAAGTATTCCTCACTGTACGGAGATTAATTCAAATGCAGTTTTTTGTGACCCTATTTCATGAATATTTGTCTTTCCCCCCCCCCTGTTGAATCTCTCTCTTGCCTTGCCTTGCAACAGTGAGCATTAGAAGCATCCTAAGGTAGGTCCCAATTCTCATGGATCTGCCACCCATTTTGTTTCTCATCAACTAGCCTTCCAGATTACAGTGGTATGCAGATATGATCTGTCTCCTGTCTAGGTATTCTCTTCCTGTCTTCATTTGTGGAGTGAAATCTGCCCAAAGGTTCCCCCATTGGGGAATGGCTCAGGAATGACTCCTAATCGTTTCTTTTTGCTTAAGAGTGAGGTGATGATAAGAAAAGATACGGAAGGCCAATTTAAAACATAAACAAAACCACCACCAATCCTTCCACAGCTTCTTTGTGAAAAGTGGGGCAAAAGACAGTTTGGATTAATATTAGGAGTACTTTTTCTTAAGCCCAGCTCAACCTACTCTTGGATTTGATGTTAAATTCTATTGTTTATACTTTCAATCAGACTTACTTATTTTATATTATAAAAATGGGTAGAAACTGTCATTCAGGACACCTTATAGAACTGAACAAAGGAATGAAAAATGCTTCATTTCCCTGGGCCATCTTTATTCTGCCTGGGGTTATTTCTGGTCTGTGTAAGGTAACCAGATGTCTGGCAAAAGGAGGATATATCCTCTATTTTCTCCTCTTATCCTCCGTCCATCACACATAGCCTTAAAATCAAATATTGTCCAGCTTTCTGAGTATTTTTTTTTTTTAATTGGCTTGTTTTCACAACAGTAGTCATTCAAACTTTTGTGTATCGTGCCCTTGTAAATTGTCTGGTTCTTTGTTTTACTCATCCGTCAACAGACTTGACAGCCAAGATTTACATTATTTATTTCCTGATTCCAGCAATCAACTTCTATCCAGCCCCTTTAGATCTATGATCACTGTACTCTGCTCACATAACTCGCCATATGTTTCTAAGGTGAAATTTGGAAAACAGATTGTTATTGATTCTGTATTATTGCTAATTCATGAAAATAAAGATTTGTTGGAAAAAAGTTCAAATTGCAAAACTAGCCTCCTGATTTTGGAAAAAAAATAATTAACTATACATATAGGTTTATGTGCATTTTTTTTGCAGTTTTTGCTGCAATTTTTGTCACAGATGCCAAGAAGTTAAATAGCTAGTGTATCTTTTCTCACATTTGTCCTCCCTTCAAATTGTCTGTGTCCTCCTTTGCATGTTCAGTTATCTGATAAGTTTGGTCTATGAGGCTTTGTGCATCTTTTGTAGATTTTTAAAAATACTCAGAAAGTTCTTCTGAAAGTATATATGTTTATGTGCATTTTATCTCCTGCTCCAGACTGGGTCTATGCCCTTGTGTCATAAACCAAAATTCCCTATGGTTATTTTTTTTAATCTTTTCTTTCCCATTTATCCCCACTTTCCCATTTTGTCTCTCCAGAAGACAGTGTTTTCTGGTCTTGGGTTCCCAAGATTCGATTTGCAATAACTCTCATGATCCTGGATCATCGGGCATAGTGTTTGGATATGTTGGGAATTGTCCAGGGACATCAGAGAACCAAATATGAGCTAGGATGGAGATTGGTTCAATACCTTCTTAGCTGGTTGGGATTAATACCTGGGGCTCCTCAGAGTCTAACTGCTATACCATATTGTCTTTTTCTTACCAACCAGCATTCTTTTCTTCCTCATTTGGAAACTCTGAAAGGCTACTGACTTACTAGACCAAGGACATAACCTCATCAACAATGGGTTTTTGTGATTCCAGAGATGTTCGCTCTAAGGACAGCAATGCTGAGACTTGCCATGGATACAATTCCTATTTGCAAGCTATTAAAACAAAGTCTGGCATTTTCTAGACCGAGATGTAAGGAGCAATAAACATAATGTCACAAGAAAATAAGTTATGTTGGTTCCAAAAGTGTGGAATCTGAGCTTAGTACCTTGTCTCCTCCTGGCACTAATGTAATAGATTGTGTTAGTAAAGTGAGCTTATTATAGTCCACAGTTATAACATGCCTTTCTGGTGACTAGAAAGAAGAGAAATATCTTCAGGGCAATTAAGGCAATCCAGGTACAGTGTTCTTATTCTTACCAGAGCTAAACCACGTAATCCTGTAATGGGTCATATCCAGTTGAATCAAAGGAGCATAGAGGTCTGTGGATAAATCTTACACACACTCTTCTGACTGCAAGCTTTTATACCAGTGTTTTTCAAACTCGGCATGCTTTAAATGGGTGGGCTTCAGCTGCCAGAATCCCCCAGGCAACATGCCGGATGGGGGATTCTGGAAGTTGAAATTCAAACACCTTCTTCCCCATTGTGTCTGTAGGCAGTGTTATTGTTCAGAAGTGCAGGCGTAATAGTGACAAAATGCTGCCACCTATTATACATCATTCTATATGTGCCATGTTTTCATAAATACATATTTTCTTAGATTATGATTACTAAATTCCAACTAGCAACAGTGATAACTAGTGCACTGATAATGCTACCTAGGTAGTTTGGGTAATGAAACATCTGCCAGAAAACAATCAAGCTCAGAGAGCACCACGGACCCCTCATTTCAACTCTGAACTATAAATATTCTCCTTTGTTGGTCAATTCAAACTTCCTGCAAAAGGAAAGTAAATACATCAGAGAAGTTACTCACGGGCCTTTCACCCCCAAAAGGCTAATTTTTGAAATGCAAAAAGTAGTTGATTGGGAGCAGTGAAAGCTTTAAACATTCCCTCACTGCACTTTTTTTCTCCCAGTATACATCTGAGCTACAGATATAGCTCAACAGGTGCAGGGAAAACCAGCCACTAAAGTTGCATCAGGAACAATGTGGGGCCGGCTCTAGGATGCCAGTTCAGTACTCTGTTAGTGGGTAGCACTGCTCCAAGTGGAAATCAGTCTCTCATTTTAGGATTTCCTGGTTGATCAACAGACTCAGGAAAGGTAATAGGCCTACCTGAGGCTTTCAAAGAAGGTGCTTTGTTTTCTATCCGTTGGTAGGGACTGAAATCTCCCAAATGAAATATAAATGTCAATGTACAAATTGCACATTCAGTGGTAGTGATTGCCACTCCCCCATTAAATCCTAATGTGTGATTATCTTGGCCAATGCCGTGGGTCCAGGACTGGAGTGTGTCACAGCTCATGAAAGGAATTATTTACTCCTATGAGTCAGAGCGTTTCAGGACAACCTCCTGGGTTCAATCACATCAAACAATTTCTTGATGGACTTGAAAGCTGATCCATCTATAGAAATGAAGGATAGCCGTCCCAAATGTAATTCCTTCCAGTTTCTCCAAGGGGAATGCATTTTTAAATGTTGTTTTATTTATCCAAAACTTTAAAGCAATGCCTTGCAGGGTATGAAAGCAGAGGGGCTGGGATTTCTACAGTGTATGACAACTGTCAAGGGAGCAATCGGTTTTTTTCTGACACCTCCCAGTATATTTTTCCTGGTCAAAGGCTACCTGAAATCTGGTTTGGAAATTCAAGCCTGTGGTAATGACTTTTGAATGGTAAGAATCAGGATTGGACTTCAAGATAGATGTATCACAATCAGAAAAATTATAAGAGAGTGCAAGAAAGAAATGACTAACTTTTCTATCTATTTTCCTTTTAAAATTTAATCCATTTCTTTTTCTCAGTGGTCCTGAACTGGATTTCCATTTTTCATGTTGTTTCTTGAGCTTCATCTCTACTCTTGACTAATCTCTATTTGGATATGGCACTAGAGTGTCCTCTAAAGCATCTGATAAATTGATCCCATATGAAGATCTGAACTGATGGAATTCAACTTTTACTTGCCCAAAGAGTCTTCCCCATGCAATCCCATTTGAACAAAGAACTGGTGAAAATCACACATCTTTCTAACTCCACCAAGGGTCATAAGGAAAATAGGCTTAGCTCTTTGACTAGTTCTGCTTTGCTGCCTAGATTCAGTATCTAATAGCTGGAGTATTATCCTTGATTGGGCTAAGCAATAGTTCATTTTTCCAAATTGGGTGCCTCCCACTTTCCACGTACTCTTACCCCTCCCAAACCTGTAACATTCAGAACATGTGCTGAAAAAAGGGGAACAGAGAACCCTTAAGCAGAACTCCCTTATGTTCTCTCTTCTTTAAAGATAATGAAGAACTAATTCAGCTGGGCCAACAATGCTGCTTTTATTTGGAATTCTCTGTGTGTGATTTTTGTCTTCCTTTGTCTTCTATATATTTGCCTTCCCTCCCTTTACATGTAGTGATTTAGCTTCATTTGTTAAAAACATATTCGTGCCCAAATCAATGTGGTTGTATAGCTATTAAGTGTATTTCCAAAGCACTTTCTTTTATTTTCCTAGATTTGGACTGGAAGGAAATAAATTTTGAGTATAATTTCTGGGTGGAAGAGCTAAGAGCCCTCCAGCTGGACAAATTGGGGGGTGTCTGGAGTTTAACTTTTAACTGGTGATTCTCTTTTATTGAGAATCTTAGAAAAATGGGTTTTGCCAGTAAGATTTTAAATGAGCTCTCCTTCCATTTTGTAATATCTGTTCTCACATCTTCTGAGATTCAGGTCCTGCAACGAAAAACTTAGTACCGTATGAGAGTTTATAGTAGGTCCCCTTTGGTAGACCAATTAAAGCAGGTAGACCAATTGAAGACCAATTGAAGTTGACAGAAGGTCTACATTTCTCCTTCTCTTTAGCAGGGAACAAGCCAGTGTGAAAAATTCCAAGTTACCAGTTATTTTCTTTTTCTTTTCTTCAATGTGGGATGGCATTTTTCTTGCTGTGGGGTCTGCAGTAGCCCAAGTGGGCAATTATTTTCTGTTTTCTCAGTGTTTTAAGTCAGAATAAATAAAAACAATTATGGAACAGACTGCTTCTGAATGTAAACTATGATGTTATGGAAATGCTTCTAACTGCAGGATTCCCAGTTACCAAACTGCCCTAGACATATGGATCCTGGGCCACCCATATGGTGGCCCAGGATCCTAAGGAGAGATAGACTCCCATTGGTATCAGTCTACTTGCCCACCAACCTCTCTCCACCTTCAAACCAGGCAATCCTCAGAGTTGAGTTTGACACAGTACTAACAACTTATGTAGAAAGGAAGGCATCATAATTAAGTGGAAAGAGAAGGGGACCTGGCACACCTATTTCCAGAGTCTCTTCAAGACCTCGCAACTCTTCTTTCTCATCTGACTGCCCCAGATCTTTGATATGTTTGTTTGCTTATAGCTAGCCTTTTATTTAGGAGGTCAAGACATCATAACACTCTCTCCTATTTTTCCTCAGAACACCATTGTAGGGTAGATTGAGCTGAGAGACCAAAGGCACCCACTGAACTTCTGTGTCTGAGAGTTTCCCCACTCCTAATTTTGCATCTTAATCCCTGCACCACAATGATACTCAGATGAGAGAAGGAAGAGGAAAAAGAATGGTTAAGGCATGGAAGAAAGAAATGCAGATAGGAAGACAGTTACTTCATTGGTGTCAGAGACAAAAGAAAGGCCTATGGAAGCTTATTTCAGAGCCTCCAGGATAACACAGGTAGTCCTTGACTTATGGCCACAATTGAGCCCCACAATTCTGTGGCTGTGAAACATTTGTTAAGTGAATTTTCTCCCATTTTACGACCTTTCTGGCCAAGTTGTTAAGTGAATCACTGCAGCTGTTAAGTTAGCAACACAGTTGTTAAGTGAATCTGGCTTCCTCATTCACTTTGCTTGTAAGAAGGTCACAAAAAGTAATCATAAGATCCCAGGACACTATAACCATTATAAATATGAACCAGTTGCCATAAGTCCAAATTTTGTTCATGTGACCATGGGGAAGTTGCGATGATTGTAAAAAAAATGGTCATAAGTCACTTTTTTCAGTGCCGCTGTAACTTTGAATGGTCACTAAATGAACTGTTGCAAGTTGAGGATTACCTGTAAGTGGGGAAGCAAAATCCCTGGATCCAATGAGTAAACAAAGGACAGAAGCATGTTAGACTGGAGATACATCCTTATAGGATTGGACTGAGAGGAGGACTAGCTTTCCAGTGAGAACTTTGATCAACAGAGACTGTTTAAAGCTGACGAAAGGCTTAGGAAACTAGCTAAAATTTAAACTCCCCCAGTGTTTCAGATACTAATGATAAGGACATACAGAGCAAAGCTGAGGTCTTTCCTATTTTACTACAGCCTAAGTGAAAACGATATTTCCAGAGATTTTTGCTGAGATAGTCAAGAAGAGTTGATGGAACCACTCTAGCCAACAGCATGTATTTCTCTTTCCAAGACATCCTGAAATGATTAGCCCTGCCTTACTTTGATTTGCTGCTTGTAGTCTTCATCTCCAAGAAAATCATCCCAAAAGCCGCAGAAGTGCCCAGGTCCTATGGAATATAAAACAATGACAAATTTAGGAAGCAATAGATTGGGTATATATTCTTATATATATCTTATGTACGTATGCTTAACATGCTGCCTGTCTGATTTTGTGCTTTTAGCTGTTTATGATTTTTCTAGTTTTGTATGCCTCCCAGACTCTCAGAGTTGTGTGACTAATAAATGTAAACAATAATAATACCAATGTGTGTGTTGGTATTATACACACAGACACAAAAGACACACAGACATAGACACAGACAGAGACAGACAGACACAGACAGAGGGGGAGAGAGAGAGAGAGAGAGAGAGAGAGAGAGAGAAAGAGAAAGAGCAAAAGATATAGGCTTTTACAGCTGTTTAAATAAAGTATGACAAATCTGAAAATAACTAGTTCATAAGTTGCAAGTAATATCCATTATATGTAAACATTACATATATGCAGTAATGACATAACCAGGCATATTTCAAAGGAGTATTGAAAAAGCCTTTTATAATAGCCGGAGTCTGTCACTATACTTGCAGGATAACAGTGTTTATGAATACATATATCCTTATTTAATTCTTTATGTTAACAACAGCAGTTTTAAAAATGTGGCATGGAATACCAGCAGCCTTCCTGTGCTATATAAATAATCTCTGTCAGGTTGGTGTAGGGATTCTTCAAAAATTCCTATCTCAGAGTCATGATGCAGCACTGATGTCATATAAATGATTTGCATTGGATTAAAGGATATGAAATATCATGTACTAGTGCCACCGAAGATAGTCATGACTGCAAATCATAAAAATATTACCTTAATTCTGTTAAATAGGATGTTTCAACTCCCTAATCCCCCCAAACATGTAGATCATAAACCCCCACCACCATTTTCTCAGCTCCCCTTTTGCTGCAATAATTTTTTGTCCTGAGGATAATAAAAAACTTTTCATCACTCTATAGCCTAACCTGATACTTAACAGAATATTATTTTGAAGAAAAGAGAGAGCATGTGTAAAGTCATTTTGTTATCATGACAGTCTTCTTTTATTGTGTGTAAAAGAGAGAGCCAATTTGGTTTTCATGGTTAAGGCACCAGGCTAGAAAACAGGAGACTCTGAGTTCAAGTCTCACCTTAGCTATGAAAGCTGGGTGACTTTCAGTCAGTCCCTCTCTCTCAACCCAACCTGCCTGACAGGTTGTTATGTTGTTGTTATGGGGAGAAAATAGGAGGAAGAAGGTGTGTTGGATATGTCTTGAGTTATTTATAAAAATGGAATAGAAATACCATAAATAAATAAGTCTCTGAAGGGGAATGACAGGCTACGTCCAAAGCTCTGCTCAATAGCTCCACACCACTGTTTTTCAAACTGGGTGACTTTAAGATGTGTGGACTTCAATTCCCAGAATTCAATTTGGCTGGGGAATTCTGGGAGTTAAAGTCCACACAGTTGCCAGATTTGAAAAAAACACTTCCCTAAATCATGCTGCCAACAGCTGAAGTTTGGGAAAGAGAGAGATAAATGCATACTTCAGTCTCTAGAAATCAGACATGGAGCCCATATAAGGAGCAACAAAAGAAAGAAGGGGTACTTGAGTTTCTGAGCTGAGAAGTGGAACAAGTCCCACTGATGAAAATTCCACAAACTCATTCAAATACAACTCTAATGTGGGTCTTGAAGGATACGTAGCCCATCTCTCATGCTGTTCAAAGTCTTTAAAAATAAAAACTGTGGTTAAGTAGCTGGTAAAAGATACATAAACATATCACTCTGATGAGAAGGATATAAGAAGAACAGAAAATAGATCAGATCAAAGGCTCATCTCTTCTCATTTCCTGTTTCTGAGAACTGCTCATCTGGGTGGTACCTTGGACCATACTTTTGTAAGTGGTTGAGTATACGCAGTGTAAAACCTGCATTTTAGATGGAAATTGGATACTTTCTCACCAGCAGTACTTCTTTGCAGACCTTTTTCCGGTTTCAAATCATTCTTAAAAAAACCTGAACTATCTTTTTTGCTTGCTTTATTCATATACAATTCCAGAGCATTTCATTTCTGTGGGTGTTATCCAATGACCTGTGCATGGAATCGGTGGAAGAGACAGCCTGCATTACTTTGTTTATAAGAGCATATTTCCAGTGATTAATGTTGGAGCTACGGAAGTATGTTTGCAAGTGAGACTTTAAAACATGAATCAAACAATGTTTGGAATATGTACACTTCTCTGTCAAACATTTCTTTCAGGCTGGAGTCTGCCATTAGCCTGCTTCTCCATAGGTATAAAGGATTGCATGCTGGCATCGGGTGGATTCGGGTAAAACCTACTATTTTATCCAGTGATAATTTCTTCTAGTTGATGATCTTCATGGAATCCTCATATAGCTTATACGGAAGTATGCCCTGTGTAAAATGTATGCAGATGTATACTTTCTCCTTCTACACTGAAGACTGCTACTTCTTTGACACCAACTTTGACAAAAGTGACACAAGGCTCCACGATGCATCTTTAAATTTTGGGAAGTAACAATAATACTCTATATGACTTTAGCAGAAGGTCAGTGTCCATTTTTAAACATTACTTTTTAAGGATGAGGTTCTATGCAAAGCCAACTTAATGGTAAATGCCATTCATTTCTGTAAGCTAATCAAATAAGTACAGTATATTTAAGATTGGCCTGCAAAGCATATAACTTTGGGGAAAAATACACTTCTTACTGGTTTACAATATAACAACTATAAACGAAATGTTTAGACGAGGTGGGCAAATCTAACCCACATACCTCTTTGTGTGAATATTCATTACCATGAGAGGCTATGTGAAATCAGAACTGCAAAATATTTTGTTCACAAAAAGTAGAACAGAATAGTATGAAGCTAATGATAGCATTACAAGTTCCATCATTGTTGTCATGTATAACCAATAGGGGGAGTCTCCATCAGATTAAGATAGGTGCAGTCCATGTTGCTCTAAGAATCTTGGCTTATCAAACCATGACAAATAGTGCATACATTTCTAGAAAAGTGTTCCATTTGAATTAACAAATAAAAGTCTCAGATGAAATTTAATATTTTGTCAAGGCTTTGGTTAATAGAACTCCAAGCTAGCTTTAGAATCCAATTTAAAATTGCCCTTTGATGCCTTAGTTTGGATAAGAACAAATTCACCATTGGCAACGACAAAATCACCAACTGTCAATTGCAAAAGGCAGTTTTACTTGGAATAGCTTACATCCTTCAATCATATCTTTAACACCATCAAACAACATACTGTATGTCTATCCCTGCTCCTTCGAAAGACTCACTAGGTGGATAAAAATGTCAAATCTAGTCTAAACATCTGGCTGACTTTGTGACCAACCATAACAATAATAACTCTTCTTCTTTTGAGAAACACCTCTCCTGTTTTAGCTTACAGGAACAGTAAGGGAGTCTTGTACTTGGATTACAAATGGTAGATCAAGTTTAACATCATATAGCCTTGTATGATTCTAGATGTTCTCCAGAGGAAGAAATATAAACAGAAATGAAGGCTTGTTAATCCCATTAAATCTGTTAGTCAGCTTGCCAGTGCAAGAATGTCTGTACACTACCCAACATCTGTTTTGGTAATTGGTTACTGTCCAGAAGATAGCTATCACTGTCTGTATCATCTACATTTCATTTCTTTCTGACTTTACTATTTACCATTTGTTCAACCTGCCCACACAATTAGAAGTATATTTATCCCTAATTTAGGATAATTGTTCATGCATCTGAGAAAATCATCTGTATTCCATGAAACTTCTGTCAGTGTCCACCAGTAACAACATCCAGTGCAGCATATATAATCACAATATTGAAAAATGTACATAAGATAAACACAGGCATGTTCAGTCTATATACCAAAGACAGTTCTATCTTTGTGATAATATGCATAGCCATATATGGCAATTCATGATACAATAAGATATACATATACTTCAACATACACACATTTGCTTTATATGTTATCTAAAGTTATTTTTATCCAATACATCATATTTTTAAATATATCTGGAATTGAGTTACTCACTCAGAAGAGCAGAAAAATTATGCTAGAAAGCTGAAATTTGGTATGAACAAAATCTACAGCACTCAATCCCAACAAGATTATTTATAAAATTGATGTATTTTTTCCTTCTCCCTCTCTCAAAAGGAATTAAATGTATCCTTAAAACATGTCTAAATCAAGATTGGGTTGGACAACTTGGTTCTTTAGACTGAATCAAATATTGGACTTAGAAAACTTCCAAGGTCCCTTCCGTTATTCTGTGGTTTTGAGGAAGAAAAAATTTCCAGCAACAGCCATGAATTATTCCTGTTATTGCAGAAAAAAGTATATTGATATTTATTGTAATGCAAGGCTAATAGGAAGAATGTGTTTTGATTAACTTAGAAAAGACATCTTAGAACATGATTGAACTGAGTATAACAATATTTGATATTAGTTTATCATAGGAGTAGACAACGTACTAGCACTCTGATGGTTTGAACCATAACTTCCATACAGTCAATCAAAACTTTGGGAATTGTGATCTGAACTCTGGAAATTATCAGTTTGCCTACTATGAACCGTCCAATTAGCAGTGTGAGGACCAAGGATTTCCTGCAACTATATTAAGTGAGGGGTTAAAATTCCACATAAGCCATACATTTGCCAGAAAACCTCTGAAAACTATTATCTCTGAATTCTGTTGATTGATTGATTAACTGACTGACTGACTGACTGACTGACTGATTCATTCATTCATTCATTCATTCATTCATTCATTCATTCATTCATTCATCCACATTTGTTATAACTGCCCAACTCAATGGACTCAGACTCAATGGACACTGAGAAACTTTACCCATCTGAAGAAATATTTATTAAAAAGTATGCTTATGTGAGGACCCCAAGAAATGCTAGAGTCAGCTGCCTAATAATTCTTTCCTTATCTATGACTCAGTTTCCTGTTGAGGAGAAAGAGAGAAAATAGGATTGCTATCTACCCTTTGCTGAAGGGCATCCTTATAAAAATACATTGGGTGTGGCCACTGGTGCAGCTGATTGGAGATAACCGGGTCTAGTGGAATTAAGTACCATAGCCTGAGGCCTTTCTTCATATCTCTTTATGGTAAGAATGAGTGAGGAGAGGTGATCTACCTTCCTCATAAGGCTGCAGTTTTAAATCAACAAGACATGGAAAGCTCCTTATATTAAGCAAAATTATTTATCCAGTATATCCAGGATTGTCTGATTCTGATTTCCCTAAATTAATATCCTCCAGTTGGATTGGACCACAGCCCTATCCTGCACAAGAGCAGATCTCCAAAGTCTGAAGCATGAATCTTTCTCATCATTTATTATTTGAGTCTTTAACTCTAGAGATCAGGCTACATAACTGAAACATATGCTCTGTCCTTGCCTGAAAAGTATAAAAAGCATTTTTGCATAAAATTGGATTGTGTAAATTTAGTATTCAGTCAATATTTCTTACTCATATCCCACATGAAGACATCAATGGGATGCTTCTCAAAGAGGTCAAGATAGCTTTCATGGTAATAATAATAATAATAATAATAATAATAATAATAATAATAATAATAATAATAATAATAATAATAATAATAATAA
>JANHFL010003180.1:169156-181113 GCA_032468155.1 Oxyrhabdium leporinum | reverse complement strand
GTGTTTTAAATACAGGGGAATGTCCTCCTTTGCTTACAAACTGGCCTGAAGACAAACAAAAACCAGGCATGCAATAGCTTTTCAGACAAGTTGGCACCTCAAATGGCCCTGTTCCAAAGCGGTTATATAAAGTTATACAAAATTTCAGTGCTAATTCCCAAGTCCTGTTTTAAAAGCCCATTTCAAAATTTTGAACTGACTAGCAGTAAAACATAGAGTTTGGACTGCACATTGCTAGAAACCATGGTATAATTTGGTGCTGGCTTGGGTGTTACATATTCCTGCTAATATGATTTCTAATTAATAGTTATGGCTTACAATATAGGGTAAACATAGGTATTGGTATGATAAAGAGATGTCTGTTTCTTTCAAACCTTTAGTCATTTGGCCACCAAAATCATCATTAGTGATGCTGTTGCTGGCTAGGTATGACAAAGTAAAAAAGATATTACTACATGTGGAAATCTTAATATTTTTCCAGAAAGTAAAGCATGAGTTATCAATTTGAATACTGTCAATCTTGCCTGAATTGATGGGACTATTGGATTCCTTTTCCTTATGCTATTTGCAGCCTGAAGTATTGCATACATACACGGTAAAATCACTCTTTATAAGCAATGAAACTATTTCAGCCTGAATTATTTAGTATTTTTAAAAGATGTCCTTTCCAGTTTTACCTTTCTCCATCCTAATTAGCACTGAGCCATGATAGAATACTGATAGGACCATACTTGAGTTGAAGATAGAAAGTTGATGCTATGTGTTGGGCTGCAGGCTGGCATCTGCCTGTTGCCCATTTCACAAAGTATTGTGGCATATGGAAGATGATGGTGGGAAAATGAAATGGGTCTACTTTAACATGCTGTGTGCTTGAAAAATAAAAAAGCGGCATCTCGTATTCCTTGAGCATCAGAGCTTGCTTTCCTTATATAGATGGAGTATCCCAATGAAACAAACCAAATGTTAAGTTATGATATTTATGTACTTACTTACCAAGCACATTAAATTATATTAAAGTAACCAAAATATCTTTACAATCCCCAAGGCATGTCACAACTTTTGAGCACCCCTAATGTTTGAAAATCAAAAACTGAAAAATTTGACAGGCCCTAATGTAGTAGGTCTCAGAATCAATCATTAACATTTTTATCCAGAACCAACAGCCTGTGGGTAATGGAAAAGGCCTTTGTCTGGGACCATTGATTTAACATACTTTTTCTTCCATTTAGTAAAGGGACACAAAAGTGGGACAGGATAATTTACTCTGCCCCAACAGGGAATCTGTGTTCTGCCTTAAGCAGTGCTGTCTTGACAGCTTTAATATGGGACCAAGCAAAGAAAAGTCAAGTTCGTTGGCTGGCCGGCTGGTCCAACAAATAGGCACACACACATGCGCACGCACGCACGCGTGCACACACACACACACCGTATACATACAGATATGTTGGTGGATTTTCTGCCATTAGGAGAATAATTCATTAATTGCTCTCCCTATTATAGGACTGGGGAGAAAACAAGTTTTAACTTGATAGCTAGACCATGGATCTATCTATCTATCGGAACCTGATCCTTGGGGTGGGTGGGGATTTTCTGACTCTCCTGCTTCCCGACTGCCACTCATATTGTGGAATTAATACTATAGCAAATTTTGAAGGAGTGTGTGAGTGAGGAAGTCTATTTGTTTACTCAAAGGCTGTTCTCTTCTACTTTACTGGGAAGTCCCCACCTACCTTTTAGATTAGAAGATCCCTTTCGCATTCTTTTTTTTTCTTTTATTATCTCTCGTGTCCAGTATGCTTCTCTTGTGCGCTCTCATTAGTCTATCTCAGTCCCTTGTTAATCACCTCTCTCTCTCTCTCCTTCCCTCCCTGTCTCTCTCTCTCTCTTTCTCTCTCTCTTTCTCTGTCTTTCTCTCTCTCTCTCTCTCTCTTTTTCTCTGTCTTTCTCTTATGCCTTGTCCTCGCTCATCATTCTGTTTTTGTCACAATTTTGCTCTGTTTCTCACTGTCTTTTTTGCTCTGTCCAAATCAACCGATAGGTTAGTTGGCAGATGCTGGAGTCCTGCTTCACACAGCTCTGCTGTTATGTGGGTTATTAATTTTTTTCACATGCATCTCACAATCCTGCATTAATTGGACTTGAATGATAAGAACTCTGCATAATGCCTGACCAATGCTATGAAAACTCATTGCCCAATGCTTGATCTATCTTTCTCCCAAAATAAAAGGGATAGTTTGCAGAAGCCAAAAGTTGCTGGGCAAATCCTAGCCCCTGCCACACTATCACCATGGTCTTCAATAGAGCACTATAACTACACACATTTAATAGTTGTGTTGGGGGAAAATGGAAAACCCTTTAACGTTGGATCAGATAAATATGAAGTTAGAAAATCTCAACTATGGTTGGGGGATGAGACAAAGGTTGTAGCTTAATGGCATATCTTTAAAGAATGGTTAGCAAATTATCTTCCAGCCAGTGTTAAGGGGACATAACAAGACTTGAGACTCCACTAGTCACTGCAAGCAATCAGGGGCTGTAATATTAAGCACCAGTGCTCTGGAGAAGAATGCAACGTAAACAAGAAAGGCAAAAAAGGGACTTAAAAGGCTGCTACTGTTCAGCCTAGCTTCAAATCTGTATTACTGTATTAATATAGACTGGGAAAACTTAGCATTAGTTTATAACATGCCATTCCATTCAAGCTATTTTATATTTATTTAGCGTACGGCATATCATACATGGACTTGCAATATATGTGTGTGTGTGTGTGTGTGTGTATTAACATTTCTCCAAGATTAAAAACACAAAATATGAATGCTAAAAAGATCTATATTCAGATACCAATGTCTAGGCACTGAGGGGAGGATACTATGCCCCATTTATACTGTATGACTATGAGAATAATGGTTACAATCAGGGTGTATAACACAATGTCTACTTAAAGGACTTGATACAGCCAGTACATGGTTGCTGCAAAACTGGAAATGTGATGTACAGTATATAATAACGAAGCATATAATATATAAGGTATAAGAATATGTACTAATAAAAAATATATAATAATAAATATTTTTTTTTTAAAAAAGAATTTTTTGATCTTCCAAATTGAAGTTTAGGGTTGGCTTTCCATTACATCAGTACAGTTATCCCTACATTGTCCCTAGTTACTGTTATGCTGGATGGGCCTGTGGGAGTTGTAGGTTGGAAAAAGCTAATCTTTAAAAAAAAAGTGTCTTTCTCTTGAAAATATATGTTAGCAATTTAGAGAGTCGTTGCAGCCTTAAAAATAGAGCAACTAGCGACCCATTGGGCACTGTGAATTCTTAATCTGTAGCTAGAGATGTTGGTAGAGAGAAATTCTGTCACCATTCAGGCTCCAGTATTTCACAGCAAATGCCTGGAAATGGCATGGATTTATGGAGTCTTCTTCTGTCCAGGCACACATTCCTCAATGCCACTGAGCAGAATGTGAGGAGAATGAAGAAGAAATGTAGGGAGGGGAAGATAATGAAAAAGGTCACTCTGTTCATTTTCTGTTGTGGCTGCAGGAAATGTGGAAGACTTTGGATTTTGAAGTAGACCGTCCACAATGTTACCCTTTTTGCCATAATAGGATTGCTTTGGAAGTTTCTGAAAAGCCAGTCAGTCCATAAAATTCATTTGATATGAAAAAACAAAAGAATGAAAGGTTACTGGGGTCATGTGAACTAACTGGGAAAGCATCTAATGTTTGGCTGTTCATAAAGCTTTCTGAATATATCAAGTGAGACCAAATTTATCACACTTCAGCCACAACTAAAACAATTTTTATAACAGAATTTTGAATATATTAATAATACTCCATATCGCAGCAGATCAGAAGGGTTGGCTGATCACTTCCTGAATAATAACAGTTCAGTACTGAATCTCTTCAGAAAACAGAGTTATTGGGACTGTAATTGGAACTGGTGCAGTTCCTCTTTAATTTGAAAATATTTAAGCAACATTTTGCAAAGGCTGGGCAAAACACAAGTGTGGGACTTGCTAAGTAGTTTTCTTCGTCTTTGGTGGTTAAGAATCCTCTCTTTCACCCATAAATCCAGCCTGAGTGAGTTCTGTTTATTCTGTTTACTGCAATTGCCTAACCTGTGTGAGTCTGTATATAAATCATAGGGACCAATGATTTATGGGCCGACACATCATTCTGAGGTAGTGCACAATGTCCCTACACAGAAAGCTTTTATAAAAACCTTTTTCCTCAGAGGGAGGAGATAAGAGCAGTGGGTGCTATGTAGCTCTAGGCCATATTTCTGCCTTTTTTCAGAGCTCAGCAGAACCAAGAGGCAAAAGAAATTCAGCCTGTTTATTTGTCAACTGTGCTAGCCAACAAACTGAACATGCCAACGAATATTATTATATATATATCAATTGCCAAGCCTACACTCCTCCCAGATATATAGGCACCAACTGTATGAATCTTTTAGTAGAAAATGAAACTTTTTTTTCCCCTTGTGTGCCTTCAAGTCAGTCTTTTCTCCTGGTGATTGCCTGAACAAGTCCCTGAAATTTTCTTAGCAAGATTTTTCCGAAGTGGTTTTCCATTGCGTCATCTCTAGGGTTGAGAGAGTGTGAGGTCACCCAATGGACTTTGTACCTAAGGCAGGACTAGAACTCATGGTCTCTTGGATTCTAAATTGATGATTGCTATGGGCAATTTCTTCATATCAGTATGATAGACAGAATTCACCAAAGAGAAGAATACATAGGAAAAAGCTAAGAGGCAACTGAGCAATGAACAGAGGGTATACAAATGAACAAGAACTTCTTTTAAATGCACAAGCTACATCAGAGGTAGCTTTGTTGGGTCAGTTAGTCATAATTTATCAGCCTATAAACCTATCGTTTTCATATAAACGAAGTTGTACTTTAAAAGAGATGGCCTGGATACTGGTAATTGAACATAGATCTTTTTAACAGTTGTATTTTAGTGTGCTTACTGTCTAGGTGAAATGTTAGTCTGTGTATGAAATGCCATACAGTGAATAAATAAATAAACTCATACTTTCCTTTTTTGTTTCTATTTTCTCCTCTTGTTCATCTGGCTACTTTAAAGGATTGTTTCCTATTACTTTATCATCAACATGTAGGGATATTTATTCTCGGGAAAATCAATGCCTGCATCTCTGATGTGTTCCCTGTAGACAAGAAGGTGCCCAAACAGATAAAGGCACTGATGATTTTTCTTTGAACACTCAGATGGTAAACAAACTTTCTTCACCTGATATCTGCTTTCCCCCCAAGAATTAAAACTGATAAGCCAGCCTCTTCCAGACGACAACAGCCAGATGTTTCTTACTGGCTTCATTCGCTTAGCAGGGAACCGTTTGGCCAGCAAGCTTGAAAGTTGTTTAGAAACTGACTTAGTGAGAAAGCTTAGTTAAGTGACATTCACTGACCATAGCAAGCTGAAAAGCACGTAACAGAAGAAGTGAACAGGAAAGAAAGAAATTTTGAAAATGATGGAGATTTTTAAAAGACTAGGAAAATATGTTATAGGTTACTCAGTTTCATATCAGCCGTCTGCCTCTAATATGGTAAATTAATAGAGGAATACATATTTGTGATCAAGATTACTAAATTACCCAAGAGTTTTGAGGGAAAATATTGTATAAGTGCTTTTATTATTTTTTTACAACTGTGGAATTGCTGAATGGTTGATTGATGGTTTAATTAACTGCATGATCAATGTACGTAGTACTGACTGAATTACAAAGGTTTTAAAACTGCCAAGGCATGTTTCTGACCAAAGGAGATGACCATCTGGGCTTGGGGTGTGTGGGATAGCATGAATGGAAATAAATGAATACAAAAAGTTGGCTTGGAAAACCATTTAATAAAGATTGGGATAGAAATCCACCTAAGCAATTAAACAGAAATATATGGGATATATCCCACTATTTCTTTCTTTCTTTCAATATGTTCATGCAAAATTAATCAAGGAGAGAAGCAACCAAGAACTAAGGAGAAATTTCCTGACAATTAGAACAATTAATCAATGGAACGGCTTGCCTTCAAAAGTTGTGAATTCTCCAACATTGGAGGAGAGTTATGAATTCTCCAACATTGAAGAAGAGATTGGACAACCATTTGTCTGAAATGGCATAGGGTCTCCTGCATGAGCAGGGGGTTGGACTAGAAGACCTCCAAGGTCCCTTCCAACTCTGTTAGTCTGTCATTCTTTCTCCCTTGTTTTCTTCCATTGAAGTCAATTTCCCTGTCAAGAGAAAGAAACTGAAAGAATTCTTGGGTTTATGTATCAAGTGTGTATTTCAGCTGCTGAACTATACTTTGATTGGGGCCTGTCTATTAGCAGCACTTGGGCGATTTGCTCCCATTGCCTACTCCACCAGCACAGCTGCGAAAGGCAGTGTTAGCCTCACAAAGGCAGTGAAGCAAAGTATTCTCAAAGTCTTCCCACTTAGCCTGCTGACCTGTCTGCTTGGGACTCTCAGCCACCCTGCCACCAAGCAGGCAGTCTTGTTAATGCTGTTCTTCCCAACCCCGCCGCAAAGGCTTCCCAGTTGTGAGTTGCTGCCAGTTTTGATGCAAACCATTGCATGCTGACTCCCCCTCCTCCTTGTTAGCAGGAATGCTCTTGCGGTAATTTCTCCTTGATAGCCTACGTTGTCTCCTTCTATAGCACTCGTCTCACACAGGAGAGAGAATGAGGGAAAGATCAGGCTGGGTCCTGGCTGTTTAGTCTACCAATCAGATTGGTGACAAAGAGTCTAGCAGCTGGCATGGAGCACTTTGGTCCATGCACCTCTGGCTGCCACCCCGTCTTCTTTTGTGAGAAGGACAAGGAGTGTGAAGATTTCTTTACTCTGCTGGAGACCATGTTAGAATACAAGTACAAAAACAAAGAGTTAAAGCACTGAATCAGAAACAGACAGATTATGCTAAAGCATCCTTCCTTAGTTGGCATTGTTAAGATACCTTGGACTACCAGAGCCATTGACCTAGCCAATCTATGGCCTGGAGATAATGAAACATGAAGCTCAATGCATCTCTATGGCTTCCCATTGGGGGTCTAAACCAGACACTTTGTACACTGGAGTGATTTTTGAGTCTATGTGAAGAGTCTGTTGTCAACAGGAACTGACTCTAGGCATTCAAATCATTTGAATCCTTTCTTTACGTGAAACATTTAATGCTGAGATTTCCATTTTAAAAATAACTCTTAAGGTTTATAAAATCCCAGTGTTAAAACAAATGCACTGCCTGATTTTACTTTCCTTTTCCACCAATTAAATACAGTAGTGTGGAAGGGAATCCTATGTCTTCTGGCCTACAAAGAGCAGAAATCCCTCCCCATCCCATTTTTTCCAGGCCACAGAGGAAAGGACTGATCTCCCTTTTCCTTTCAGAGCACGAGAAAAGTCACTCTCTCCATCTGCTGAGAAAGAGATCCAGTTTCAGGGGGATTGGTTGAGTTTCTAGGAGAAAAATGATCTACTGTAGCTTTAAACTAGGTTGAAAACATCCAGATGACCAAAAGAAGGCAGGAAAGAGAGACACAAACTTCTTTGCTGCCACTTGGTGGCTATTTAGACTTTTTGTAGCTTAGTTATGATTTGTCTCTAGTACAGAGGAATGGCCTCTTTGAGCTTCCCCTTTATGGTATGGTAGGGCTGTCATAGCAGTGGTGAGACTTTTGAGCGGGAGTTAGGAAAACTAACTAGATAAATTTAATAATAGATAAATAACTCACTGCCTAATTCATAATCAGACACTGGGGGAGCAAAACCAATCCACAGATTAGACCCAGGTTGTTGGGGCAATATGCTGCCTCTGTAAACCACTTAGAGATGGCTGTAAAGCATGAAGTGATATATAAGTTTAAGTGCTATTGCTATTGCTATTCATTCGATTACATTTTTGCAATCCAGTTACAATACACCTAAGGAACTGATCTGTGGCAATACCTTTATGCTGAGGTTTAGGAGTAGAGATTCACTCCATTCTTTCATCAAGCCCAGAAAGTGTGAATTTAAGACAAACTATTTGCTTTTGTCTAACAACTACTCCACTGGAAAAAGGGAGTGCAAACTTGGAGACTTCACAAGAAGTTTCTCTTGGTCATTTGGACAAAATCCAGATCGAATCAGACCTTGACTGATTCTGATCACAGTCCTTTATCAGTTCAAGCGCCTACTTTCTAATTCCAGCTACATAAAATTTAGTGCTTTTCTATTTTATAAAAAGTTTCTAATTTGTTCTGAGGCCTAAGGATATTTCAAAGTGAAGAAGAAGATGGGGCGTGGTGAAAGAAAGACTAGAGATTATTAAATGTTTAATTTAAATTGATGCTACAGAAAGTATTTTTCCAGCAGGTGTGCATGTGTGACTAAGGGCTTGTGCATGAAAGCACAAGATGCCGTCTTATCCAGACATTATGATTGTGAAATTATTAATTTTGCCAGGAGCTTTTAAAGTCTGCAAATCAAATTTTAAAATGAAGAAATATGCTAATTTCTCTAAAGTGCCTTGCAAAGCTTTGAAGAGCAAAATGAATTATGGATAATGAATAACAGATAAAGATGATTAAGAAGACAGATTAGCATGAATCTGGAATGTTGAATAGCTGAAGATGAACATTGGGCTAAGAATTGGAATCTGGAGCTGTGACTTAATAACCTTAGAGGTCAATTTATTTGACAGCCAGTTGGAACACAGCATATCTGCACCCAAATTCTGGGATCTAACCTAAGTGTTTGTGTCTTTTCAGCCTATGACAACCTCTTTGCCCATGTTCAAAGGAAACAACAAGAGTGGGACACAGGTCAGTTGCACAATCCAAGATAGTCAAGTCAAGTAATGATGCTCTAATAATATGCTTTAACTTCTTTGCAGGAAAACATCTCCAAACATCCTGTTCATTGTGAGGGAAACTGCCAAAGGATATAACTAGTTATTTTATTATAACACAGAATGTGTCATATTTCAAATGGGAAAGATTTGCATAGGACTTTTTCTTCCTATACTTTTTCTTTTGTTGAGGTTTGCTTTGGTCTCTTCACTTTTTGGAGGGGGGGGCCAGAGGTGGTATTCAGCTGGTTTGGACTGGTTCGAGTGAACTGGTATCTCCGGTGATCAGCTGGAGGCCGAACCAGTATCTCCGATGCTCAGTTGGCCCTGCCTACCCACCCCTCCCCTTTCCTGTCCTATATCCGCTCAGCTGATTCACGCGGCACAGTGGATTGCCGCGCTGCAGCTGTGTTACCCCAATAGGGAAGGTAAGTTTTCAAGGTGGTTGTTAATGTTGCACACATGCGCACAGCGTGCAAAGCGCGTGGTCACCGAACCGGTAGCAGACTTCACAGGATTGCGCCACTCAGTGGGGGGTGGGATAGAGTTAGGGGCCATCTTAAATCCAAAATTGTGTGTCCTGGATATAAATATGGTTTATTCCTCACAGGCATTAATATTTTTGTAAAATAAACTGTAGTCATATTTTATTATTACTGCAATATGCAGAAACAGAAGCAGATGTGAAATTGAGAAATTGGTGACTTTCCTTGTGCCCCTTGCATGCAAAGCTTAAAATCAAGTTTAACTTTACTAAAAGTAAATTATTTATTGCCCTGTTCCACTTAATATTTTACTTAATTGCAATGAATGGCGTAATCTGGATTAGGATTATCAACCTAGAAAGGGAGAAGACTCAACCTTCTCCCAGAACTCTTTGCTCTTTAAAAAAAAATCTTCCCTATGTGGACTCAGGGTTTGAAAACAACATTTTAGATTAAAACTAGTTTATACTTTGCCTATTGTTTATAGATTGATTATAAATAATTTCCCAGGGAGATAGAGGTGTTAGTGCATTCAAGCAAAAATAAGAAGAACCGTGAGGCAATTTAGATACCAATAATTTATCATTGCACAATCTCTCATGGATCATAGCTCACTTCATCAATACATAGAATAACTAAGTAAGCAGTAAATAAATTGCATTCACAGAGAGGGAGAACAATCTCCCATATGAATATTTGCATTCCATCATTTTATAAATGGGAAGCATGTGGTGTTGCTTCCCCAATAAATCCTGCAATGTCACAATTGAACCCAGAATGGAAATCTTCATCTTCCAAAAAAATAGATTTATTTAAAACAGATTTATTATGCATGCTTTCCTGAGAGTACGTATTTATGAATGTATTTATTTTCAGATACTTGGAGGCTATCCCTCCATGCAATGACAATTCAAGATGGGATCCAAATAAAAAGACTGAAAATGGGTGAAGCACAAAACATACAAGGTTGACTTTTTGAATGATAAAAACAGAGAATATGAAATCGGGAAAAAATAGTATTAATTATTAAGGACTACAACGAAAAAAATTCCATGGTGTCTTCTCCAGTCAGTTTTTAAAAATTAACCATGTTTAGCATTCCACTATCAGTTAATATATCAGAAATCAGTGTTGTGGCAAGTAGGTCTATCTGGTAGGAAAGCAGGATTTACTAACCATTTCCCTTGTGAATGTTTTAATTTCTTATTCCAGGAATTAGAACAGTAGTTTGGTCTAGTGGTTAAGGCACCACACTAGAAAGCCAGAGACCGTGAATTCAGGTCCCACCTGAGCAGTGAAAGCCAACTGGGTGACTTTGAGCCAGTCACTCACTCTCAGCCCAGCCCAACTCCCAGGGTTGCTGTTGTTTTTGGAGAAAGGAGGAGGAGGAACGTGTATTGAATATATTAGCTGCTTTGAGTTGTTTATAAAAATAATAAAGGATATAAATAAACAAACATACAACATTATGTTGATACGGATGAAGTGGACTGTTTACTTCAAAGATCCACTCAGCTTACCTGTACTATTTTTTTCAATCAGATATATCCAGGAAACACATATTCATGATTAATTCTATTTATACACAGTGATGCTTAAGCTTCTTCGTAATTTTCTACATGAAGCTGAAACTGTCTCCCCTTTCCTCTGCTGAGACTCCCAAATCCACGCGAAGGAGGGAGAGATGAAAAGAGAATGGACATACTGAAGAAGATAAAAACGTAAGAAAAGACACTCTAGAACAGAGAGAGATTTCTTGGAAGACTCTGAATTTTCAAAAGAAACTCCTTCCTCGCTAGCTTTCCTTTAAAAAAGACTTAACTAATGGACTGGCGCTGGCTTTCCACCTTTCCTACAAATGGATTCTTCTCCAGGTCCCCTGGATCAATTTAAAATGCAAGACGTAGACAGTGGGGATCTGCTGAGATAGCCAGTTTGCATGTGTATGTGAATCACCCAACTCTCTCTCATGATCCATCTATTTGATCTGCCCTGGAAATTTCCCACTGATCTCCACCTCGTACTCCTATCCAAGACTGCCTCCTGGTTCAACCACCTCCCTGGTCTGCCTGACTGTCAGGGCCTCATGAATAAAGTGTTTTATCTGCCCGAGTGGCAGGCCTCTATAATCAAAGAAGGGTGATAGGGGAGGCAGGATTAACCCCAGAGAAGGAAGAAAATCCCTCCACAGCCTCCTGCCAGATACATCAAAAGTAACATACCAACTGCTAATCTACTGTATAACGCAATGGTTGAGCGCAGGGGAATCAGGGCTGAACACTTTGGTGAGAGAGGCCCTGCAACAGCCTTGCTGGGTGATCCAAGATAGTTCATTGCTTGATTTTGGTGAAGCCACTTGCGAAAGGAAAACATCACAAACATCCTTCTCCATAAAAAATGCAATAATAATAAACTGATAACCAAATATTTGATGATCTATAGTGATATCCCAAATCAGCTATGTGATGGCACAATCATGGCACAATCACTTAGGCCTACTACTTTTCTTAACATTGAATATTGCCTACTATTCATATACAGTGTGTGTATGCATGCATCTATCTATCTATCTATCTATCTATCTATCTATCTATCTATCTATCTATCTATCTATCTATCTATCTA
>JANHFL010003180.1:154540-167971 GCA_032468155.1 Oxyrhabdium leporinum | reverse complement strand
TTTCGCCGCCGATGGTACCCCCAGCAGGCCCTCTCTGTGTGACCGCACGGGACGTCGGGGGGGAGTGGACACGATGCAGTCCTGCAGGTATCCTTACTCCATACTTTGAAGCATTTTGATGTGATTATTTGTAGGCATCTGCAGGCTCAGCCCAACTGCTGAATGCTTCTCCTCTGGAACGGGTCCCTGAAGGGATGCCTACAATACAAGACCCCTCTCTGACTGGCAGATATTGAAAGAAAAGATCTGGCATGGATAATATACACCTTCAACTTACCATTTCTTTCTTCTTCCTTGATTAAAGATGCATTTGTGACATAAAATAGATGTCAAAAGCCATTTTAGGCTTTCTAATAACTTTCCCTCTTACCACAGCCCATTAGATGATTATTTATCCTTGTAAGCAACGTTGAAAGGCTTGTTAAGTTTGAAGGTATAGGCCTTCAGATTTACAGGCCCCTTGAAACAATATCAGTCTTGGCACTGAGCAGGGCAAAACAAGTGCAAGGGACAGGTAATTCTCAAAAAGCAGAATGGGCAAAATGATATACCTGTATCTGGGATTGTTTAAGCTTTACACAACATTTGTAAGTGGTGGGGGTGGGGTGGGGTTTCTGGATCTAAGCCCTTTTTCCTCCCTGCTGCAATTGTTTTACAACCCGGCCCAGGACTACAAGCATTCACATCTGGTTTCCATCCCCTAGTGGGCCTTAATTGCCAACGATTCTTTAGAAGCCCTTCTCAATTATAGAAATGAAACCAAGGCTTATAAAAAGAAAACAGCCCGCACTGACAGATCCAGCAGTCAAATGATTTTATGAACTTGCTGGCTGTAAATTTTTTACCAAACAAATAGCAAGTTTTGAGTTTCTCCTTTTTTGAAACCTTTCCTTTGTTCCTGACTGCTGGGATTGTTTTTCATGTGCTAATCAGTGAAACCCCAGCCCTGCCACCATATGATAGAAGGCCTTTGGCTTCTCTGCTGAGAATACATACAGGCAGTCCTCGACTTATGGCCACAATTGAGCCCAAAATTTCAGTTGCTAAGTGAGACATTTGTTAGGTGAATTTTGACCCATTTTACGATGTTTCTTGCACCGTTGTTAAGTGAATCATTGCAGTTGTTACATAGCAATATGGTTGTTAAGCGGATCTGGCTTTCCTATTGACTTTGCTTGTCAGAAGGTTGAAAAAGGTAATCATATGACCCCGGGACACTGCAACGCTCCGAATTTTGATCACATGACCATGGGGATGCTGCAATGGTCATAAGTGTGAAAAACAGTCATAAATCACTTTTTTTCAGTGCTGTTGTAACTTTGAATGGTCTATTGTAAGGTCATTTTTCAGCAGCACACATACTCCTAGGCATTTTTGAATCCTGGGGTCCTTGCTTCCTTTGCTCAAGGAAAAATTCACAACCCACATGAAAACCAGCCATACGTCAGGAAAAAAAAGTATAAGTATAAGATTAAATACCACTAACTCTGCTCTCAGCTGTTCTAGGCCTCTGACACCATTGACATATTAGATGTGAATGTGCATAATGGAAGAAAACGATTTTATTTCACAGTTAATGGTGGACCAAAATTCAGTAGGAACTCCTTGCTATCCATTTATGCACTGGCAAAACAACTTGACGAACAGATACATTGCTCTCAGGTTTTTTATCTCATTCTTTCCCAGCGTTTTGCTTCTTTCTACCCTTTTTACAGATTATTTCACCCCATTTATTTACAACCCAGCTCAGCATCCCTTGTTATCTTTTTCTTTTGGCCTAAACAAAAAATTTGTACAAACCCTTGTTTGAGCCTTTATTAGCTCCATACAACATCACCTCAATGTCCTGGCAACTTCAATTTTACACCTTGGCCTTGGAATGGCCTTGCTGTATTCCAGTGCATGGCTTTTGCAGCCTTTTCTCACTGTTTTCAATACTGAAAAGTTTGATGTACTGTTAAGGCATCAGACTAGAAACTGGGAGACTATGAGTTCTAGTTGCACCTTAGGCACAAAGCCAGCTGGGTGACCTTAAGTCAGTCATTCTCTCTCAGCCCTAGGAAGGAGACAATGGCAAGCCACTTTTGAATTATTTTCGGGAAAACTATAAGGACTAGTCCAGGAAGTCACCAGGTATCAAAACTGACTCAAACGCACACATACACACACATACACACACACACAGAGAAAGGAAACAGATAAATATTTTGGCAGGTTCCTCATTTTGTTCACTCCAATTTTCTTTTCATTCTTTCTGTTTTGTGTGGCAGGAGGGTCATAGATTTCTATTCCTTGTTCTCAGTTCTTCAGAGTGGCAGAAAATAAAGGTAGTCCTCAACTTACGACTATAATTGAGTCCAACGTGTCTGTTGCAAGTGAATTTTGCCCCATTTTACGATCTTTCTTGCCACAGTTGTTAAGTGAATCACTGCAGTTGTTAAATTAGGAATATGGTTGTTAAGTGAATCTGGCTTCCCCATTAACTTTGTTTGTCAGAAGGTCACAAAAGGGGATCGCATGACCCTAGGACATTGCAGCGGTCATAAATATGAGTCAGTTGTCAAGCATCTGAATTTTGATCACGTGACCATGGGAATGCTGCAACAATTGTGTGAAAAATGTTCATAACTCATTTTTTCCAGTGCCATTGTCACTAAGTGAACTGTTGTAAGTTGAGGACTCCCTGTTTCATATATCAGTTTGAAACTGCTCCCTTTATGCTACTTCTATAATCATCTAAGAGAACTTCTGTACAGCACACCAATCTGTTTTGAAGCTGTCATAATTCATTCCAACAGAACTTGGACTAAAGAATATGAACCAAGAATAGCATTCAGGAATCAGTGTTCTTCCTCCAAAGGAACATGCAAGAAACACTTTCAACAAGTGTCCCATCCAAACCAGGACCTGGAGTGCCAAAATGATTTTACTTCTATTCAACAGAACAAAGAAATTAAATAAATTATTAGTACACTTCCATTCATGTTTCTAGGTCATACTATATATGTGTGTCCTGTTCCAAGGTGGTGGTGATGGAGGAGGAAACAGCATTTGCTGTAAGGCAGATAAAGCAAGGCCATCATTTATCTATTGCATCTAAGAGCCTATTTGCTGGCTCTAATCGAGGAAATCATGCTAGCAATTTTGCAGTAGGCAATTTCTCCAAAAGCTGTAACCATAGTTATATGCTGTTATATAGTAGCAGGATAGGATCCTAAGGTGGCTGGGAGTGGAGGGAGGGCTTGCAGTCATATTTTCCTTCATACAGGGTAAGAAGAAATATTAGTAGCTCCTCACCCCAATATAAAAATCAGAAGACTTTGATAGTACTTTGAAGATTAACACAATTTATTGCAGGGCATAAGCTTTCATGGGCAGTAGCTCTAGAATTTCACTAGCATGCTAGCTAGTGAAACAATTTTGAGAGTCAAAGTTCACACAGTTTAAAGTTTCTAAGTTGAGAAACACGGAGTTACACAGATCTGCAATTCAGAACAGCACAGTTTTGCGGTGAATAGGTAAATATTCCCTCCTGGCTTTCACTATCTTTGCACAATGCAGTCATCTCAAAACAGACAGCTGATTCCCACTCACAGACGCTTTTTCATCTGAGCACATGTGCAACGGAAGTTTAAAGAAAAGCCCTCCAGCACCTCCCATTCCCATGAAAAAAAAAAGATGCAGCATTAAAACCAGAAGTCTGAAGAGGGAAAGCGGGAAACAGACAAAAACAGGAAGAAGTAGGGTTTTAGCATTGAAAAAAAAAATAAAAAAGCAAATTAAGGTAATAATGAATCAGGAAATGATTTTGGATTGAAGGAATGGTTGTTTGAATAGTTATAGGCAGTGTTTTCAACTGGTTTGACAACTGGTTCGGTGATCACGCACAGGTGCACGCATACCTAACAAGCACTTTGCATACATGCTCAGCTTCAAAACAACCAGCTTACTTCTATGTAGTAACACAGTAGCTACAGCTGAGGCACGGCAATCCGCTCTGCCATGCGAATCAACTGAAAGGATAAAGGAGAGAAAAGTGCAGGGGCTGGTGAGCAGGCCCAGCTGATCATAGGAGCTACCAGTTGGCTAGCTGATCAATCATCGGAGATACCGGTTCGCCTGAACCAATCCGAACTGGCTGAATCCCTCCCCTGGTTATAGGTAACCAGGTTGCAAGCTGCAACACTGTCAGGAGTTTATCTTTTACTTTAATGTAGCTAAATGCTTTACCATCTCTGAGACTTTACCTTTTTTGTGCTTATTGACTGTAGTTTTATATACTCTGCTATCTGATCATGCAGAGATTAGCATAGTTCTTAGAACCTCTGAGTCCTCCCAAATAAGAGCAAGCCAGCAATGCATCCCATGAGCTGCTCCACAATCTTCTCCTTTGTACCTTTCAACAGGCAAACTACATGTAATACACCACTCGTGATATTAGCAGTGTTATAGGAGTATTTTTTTTTGCCTCAGTCACTCTTATAGTAAGAGGGCATTTAAAGTGAAAGGGAAAGTTTTATGATTTATTTTATTTATAATAAAATATAATTTACAGTTAAAGTTTATTGTATTGTTTTGACTCCCAAAGGAAGGGGTGTCTTTTTCCTAGGAAATGGTTTAAGGAGACATCCCTTACACCTTTCAGGCCTAGTAGTGACCATTCCAACATCAATCCTATAGGCATTTAAAATGGAATCAGCAAGGGGTGTGCATTGGTCTGGTTGTATGAGAAAAACAAACCATCTAACAAACCCGAGTGATTCCTGTGCATAAGGACTTGTGAAACCATCATGCCAACCTTGCCAACTTTGAGGACCCATGAACAGAATTCTACATCAACTGAACCCTCTAAGATAGGATGAAACTACCAAGTTATAGTGCTATCCCTACAGTGGCCTAAAATATACCATCTTGAATTTGCTATATGTAACACCAGAGGTGGGCTGCTGCATGGTCGCAGAGGTTCAGGTGAACCTCTTGCTCTGAGCTCTGGCTGGGCCCACCCATCCGCCCTTGCCCTAAGCTATCGCTAAATAATTTACCTTTCCACTGCCCCAGCTGCTCAGGTGAGCTCTGCGCTGCCCCTGCTGCACTCACCTGCTTTCTTCTTCAGCTGCTTCCCTCTATTTTCGCACGATCCCCAACGAATGCGCATGTGCGACCAGCGAACCTCTTGCTATAGCAAGAGTAGCCCGCCTCTGCGTAACACTGATCCCTAAACTGGCTCTATTACCTTTGTTCCCAGTTAAGATATTCATCTGAACACCCAAAGTAACAAGTGACAAAGCTTAATAGAGTTTATCTAAATTGAGCCTATCCTTGGATGGTGTTCAGATAAAAAGAAAACACTGCCTTAAACACTGGTACAGTTAAGAATAAATTAAGCTTGTCTCACTTGCAGACTGAGGAGTGACAGAAAAATGGTTGTTACAGCATGTTTGTGCCATGGTTAGGTTCAAGTGGGGGGAAAGCCCATAGAAGCACAGCTAAGGACAATTTGGAGGTTTTTCCCCCAATTGCAACATCACTGCACAAACATGTCCTGGTGTCTCATTGTTCTTTTCTTATCATGTTGCCTTGCCTCAATCCTTACCTAAATCATTAACCATTTCTAGTGTTAAAGTAGTGTGGGGGGGGGGGGTTTCCAGGCAGCAAAAAATGTCAATTTTGTTGTACATACAATCTGATGTTGAGCCCTGGTGGCGCAGTGGTTAAACTGCAGTATTGCAGGCATACTTTGCCCACAGTCTGGAGTTTGATCCTGATGGAGTTCAAGGTTGACTCATCCTTCCATCCTTCTGAGGTCAGTAAAACGAGGACCCAGATTGTTGGGGGCAATATTATAAACCATGCAGAGTGTGCTGTAAGGCACTATGGGACTTTATATAAGCCTCAATACTATTGCTATTGCAACTGATGTTCTTGCGTTAATAGGAGAGGTGTTATTAAGCAGGACCAACTGATTGCATTAGGAGGTTATGGCCTGCCTCCCCTTCTCTGAACACTGCCTTCTGGGGCTATTCTGCTTTGGGTAGTGGGGCAGAACTTGTTCAGCCTGAACAGAAATTGGTAAGTGGTATTGGTGGTGGGTGAAGTACATAGTGAAGAAGATCTATTTTGATGCTTCATGGTACACTGTTCTCATGTCCCTCGGCTGTTATTTGAGCTAAAAAAATTTTAGTTCACTTCTAGAATAGCATTAAACCCATCTCCAAAAAGAGCCAGACTATTAGTCAATAGGAGATGGGAGAATGCAGCAGCAAAGAGAAAACTTTCCCTTCCCTGTTTCCTTATGCCTCTACCATCACCATGTATCAGTGACCTACTTCAGACTGATCTGGGTTGAACCAGAGATCATCTTGGAGATATAGCAGATACAGGAGATCTGCTAATAAAATAAAATAAATAATAAATAATAATAATAAAACCAATAAAATAGCACTATTCTGAAATAGGACTGGATCTTTTGAACACACCCCATGCAAGATACTTGCAGGAAACCAGATTAACCTGCCATGTGTCAAAACTTCATTTCTCCCTATTGTTTTCCTGTACTAAGAAGAATGGTTGGGGGATGTTTTCCTACCAGCTAGTAATGTTTGAGGGGAGGAGAGGAAAACAAATCTAGAGGAACCCATTAATTCTTGTCCTTAATGTGACTGTACACAGTAAATGAGGGCAACAGCATTTGCTGGCATTGTGCCTATGGAAGGTAGGAATTACCATTATGACAGCAAAGTTTATACAAGTATAATTTTCTGCAGGCTGAAGAACTGGCAGAGAGCAGCTCTAGTTACTAGCCAGGCTCCACTCTCAGAAAAGATGAGCCACATAGCAATTTTTCAACAAAAGGATCACATAAAAATTATCCTGTTGTGATGCTTACTCTCTTTTCTTGAACCAAAAGGTACCAAAAGCATGCCAACAGGCAGCTCTTGGGGGGGGGGGGGGGAGGAATAAAATTGAAAACAAACCTTAACTATACCTAATATCAAGTAGACACAGTCGGTTGCCCTGTTCCAAACTGCTTTGCATTGACTACAGCTTTAGCCAATTAGCTTTCCTGAAGAATTTGGGGACCCCTTCGCTGTCACCTAGTAAATGTCAAAACCAGCATTAGGAACAAGCTATTGTTGTGGGCTAATCCCTTCTGAAGCCAGTTGCTCTTTGCCTGTGGCACACACTGTCCCCCACCCAGCTGCCTGCCCAGAGGCTGGTGATCAAACCAGGGCTCAGAAAAGGAGGAGGGGAGAGAGAGACCGACAAGACATCAAGGAAAACTCACATATGAACCTTCAGATTACTTGAGTTGATCACTATCAAATGCGTGGGAAGGAAATGTACTGTCTCTGGCCTGAAACTTAAAGCTGTTGGCTTCCTAGAACTACAACCTACACTCAGAAGATTTCCCATACGTTCTTCAGGTTAGTTTACTTCCTATTGTGGATTGTTTTATCAGCAACCAGAGAAGGAGAGAGATATCGAATCAAATCAGGCAAATGGCTGATTTTCAATGAGTTATTTTCAACGAGTTATCAAGAAGCAGCATATATATTTTTGTTTCTTTATTGTCCTTGAAAAATTGAATATGTGAAAGAGTTTGAGTTTCTTGCATTCATAGCAAGCCCACTAGCTGGTTAATGCATCTCCCCAACCATAACATGATTTGACTTTGAATTAGAATAATGCATGAAGCCAGCCACAATTTCTAACTTAATATATAAAACAGACCACCATGGTATGTTCAATCATAAGTTCACACAAAATGTGAAGCCAGATAAAGCTCAATGAGATATACATCTATGGATATCAGCCTAGAGTTCCAAACAACCAAGAATGAATTTATAAAGATTCGAGGAGGAAAAGTGATTTTTTCTCCTGATGGGGAAAAATCCTAAATAATGTAGAAGATATACAAGAATCTTCTGAAGATAAATGTCAGATAGTAATCCTCCAAGGGGATGAAATTCAGGGACAGTGACAGAAAGAAGTGGCATGAGGGTGAAATTGGTGCTTTAATTAACACAGAATGATGTACCTTTTCTTCTGAGGTAAGTCAGGTACAAAATAATGGAGTTATCGTGTTTCCCTGAAAATAAGGCTACCCTGAAAACAAGTCCTAGTCCAATTTTCACGCCTGCTCCTATTATAAGCCCTACCCAGGGGTGGGATTCAAAAAGTTTAGCAATGGATTCACTACCTGGTTAATGGGTGGGCATGGCCATGGTGGGCATGGCCTAGTTGGACTCTTGCACCACGTTGAGGAGGGTGTTTTTGCCCTCCCCAGGCTCCTGAGGCTTTCCTCAAGCCTCCGGGAGGGTGAAAATGGCCTCCTCGGGCTCCGGAGGTTCTCTGGAGGCCGGAAACAGGCCCATTATGGCCTTCCTGAACTTCCGGGAAACCTGTTTTTTGCCCTCCCTTTGCCTCCGTGGATGCCCTGCACTTACCTGCATCCAAAACGGGCTGTGTGGAAACTCCTGGTGGATGGGGGCAGCCAGGAGTAAGATTTGCAGTTCGCTGAACAACACAGAATCTTCGCTAAGGGTCTGTCTGAACCCCTGAAGACCCCCAGCAGCCCACCCCTGACCCTACCCCAAAAATAAACCCTAGTTAAGCCTCGCCCACTATCTGGTTGTACAAGGTAGGCGAGGTACATACTTAAAAATCAAGCTAGGGCAGGAATGGGGGGGTGGAGCTGCCCCACATGCCCCACACCTACTTACCTTAGGACCACTGCAGCCAGGCCTCCCACATCCCAACACCTTTTGTGCTGCTGCCTGATTTCTTCTGCGGCTGCTCGCAGCCAGATGTCAAGTGATGAATTGCACCAGTGCCTCTGCTCATGGCAGAAGTCCACGTGGTGCATCATGCCAGTGCTGCCGCTTGCAGCAGGAGGCTGTGTAGCATGTCGTGCCCAGGCCACTGCTCATGACAGGACATGTGTTGTGTCACGCCGGTGCCACTGTGAGTGGCAGGTTGTTGAATGTCTCGTCGTGCTAGTGCCACCACTCCTGCACACAATGGCACAATACATCACACAGTTTCTTGACATGAGTGGTGGCACTGGCGTGATGTGCCAAGCAGCATCTGGCCATGAGTGGCTGTCAGCAACCACAGAAGAAGTCGGGCAGTGGCACGTTAGGTGTTCAGGGTGTGGGAGGCCTGGCTGCGGTGGTCCTAAGGTAAACGGGTAAGACATCCACCCAAAATAAGACCTGGTGCTTATTTTGGGACCCAAAAGAAAATAAGTCCGGGTCTTATTTTCAGGAAAACACGGTACATAATAAATGAATAACTATAGCTTTTCTTTCTTTGTTTTGTTGTTGTTGTGGAAGCATATTTACACCAGTTTCTCATTCAGATTTTCCCAGTGTGTCAAATATGAAATTGAAAAACTAGGCATCACCTGCATGAGTCTGACATTAGCATGCAAATATAGGAGGATTTCCTTGATCAAGGTAGTCTTTTTGATAGTCCTACTTTGTATGCAGTCCTTCAGTCCAAGCACTGTTTCTTCAAACTGATGTTTTAAGAATCTCTGTAGCAGCGGAGTAGAGAGTATCCAAGTTACAGTATTCAATTACCTGCTAGCAAGGCCCCTGAGAATCTGAAGGCTGCTTCTTGTTCCTCTCGGGGCTGCAAAGAAATGTGTTTCAGTCTTTTTAACTGCTGAGAATCAGGCACACAAAAAGAATGGCTTTGTGTCAAGACTGAGAGTAGTAGAGGTGTTGAAGATTATAATCCTTTAACTGCTTTATTTACTAAGCCACACTGAATCTCATTATACTAGAACCTCCTGGCTAGTGCCATGATGATTTTAAACCCCAAAGGCTTGGGATTTTATTTAAAGAACTACCCACAAGAAGGTGCAAAATGTGAGTATTCCTTCCTTCCTTCCTTCCTTCCTTCTCTAACGAAAGAAATATGGATGCGAAAGCACTTTTTCATACATCCTAGAATATTCAGTGAAGAAACTTGAGCTATCCTCAATGAGCAGACAATATTTCTGATCTGATGGATTGAAGGAAAGATCATAGCTCCCTCACAGAGTATCTACTGTGTGTGTGCAAGTTTTATGCTCAGTCAGTAGCACCACACAGTAAAAAATCTTTTAGAGGTAATGGAAGAATTATTACTTGAGAAAGGATGCAAGCAGGTTAGATAATAGTTGAATGACTAAATATCCTCATGGGTTATCTTGCAGTTGTTGCATGGCTTCTGCATACTAACAAAACCCTACTTTAAATAAGTTTTTAAAATATTATGACTATATTTCTTTTAGGGGTTGTTTAAGTATCTATCATAGGGCCTTCGCTGTTTAGCTAATTAAATGCTATTGTTTTAAATTAAAAGTTTCAATTACTTTAGGTAAAAAAAGAACCTATGAAAGTTTATACCAAAACTCTAATTGTGGGTATTTGCTCTTAGTAACTCTGTTGTTACACGATTGAAGTCTATCTGTCTATCCATCCAAAATGACATGTAACACAAGTATCTTTTTCCCCCAGGAATATATCTCTTAAATTTTATCTCAACGTTACCCACAATTCCAGTATGTGAATGTCCCCTCCATTCATAGCGCTTATAATCACTTGCTATCTTTACTGCATTATCACTCTTCCCCTTCTTTCTGACCTCCCTTATGATGTATCCTGTCCCATTGCATCCCCACCAAGCTTAATCTGCTCTCCAAGGTTTTTTGGTTCACCAACTCTGCAATCTCATTTATTCTTTTTCTTTTAACCTGGGTGGCGGGGCTTCTCATGGATGAAGAAGGATGTAGCTAGATGGAAACAGATGATGGGCAGCTACACAAGTTTAGGCTGTAATGATAGGTGGTGAGCGCACTCAAAGTGGAGACTAAAGGCATTATGACACCCCTTCACTTTGCATTAGAGAATAATCTTTAGTTTTCCTCCTTTCCTTGAAGCTCCCCAAATAGTATTTGTCTTATCTGATTGAAATGCATTTTAATTCTTCTAATTTGGGCATCTTCACCTACCAGAGAGTCAGAAGTAGAGGGGGATGGGAGGTCCGTTGAGCTAGGCCTCAAAGGGGAGTCTGAGATCTATCACGCCTGGGCTGCAAAAATCTGTTTGACCACATCTGGTAGTCCTGTACTCAGATGACCACTTTTTAACCCAAATTCGGTAGTCCTATTCTTAATAGTGCAATTTAGCAATGGCTAAAACAAACTGGGCCCCCAAAGATGTCATTTTTTTGACTGAAAAACATCAGTAGCTATCAGGTCAACTAAAATTATGCTACCCTTTTCTGTTGAGTGATTCCCACTGCTTTAAGAGTCAAGCAGCCCAAAGACCAGACATACCATGTTATTTATAATAAAGCATTTTTAATATATAACAGTACTTTAGAGACAGTGCAGGGATGGGTTTTAATCAGTCTGGAGGAATTATGACTCTTCACATTGTGATATATGACAGAGATGCATATATAAGCAATGTTAATCTTCCTGGATTACTGTGGGGAGATATTTGAATTTTGTTTTTATTTTTCCACTGATGATCTAAGCAGCCAACATTTTTGCTGTGTGCATGCAATCAGTTCTGGTGAATTGACTGATCTCTCTAATAGAAGAATACTGCTGATTAAACAGCATGGAACTCCCTCTTTTAAATCTAATAACAGATGTGCTTATGGGAAACTCCAGCATCAAGGAGAACTACAGTTTTTTGCCCTCCTGGATTACAAAAGGTCAACCTAAATGGTGGCCAAGTGAATGCATAGTTTAAAGAACCTCAGCATATTTGAAAGCATGAATTAGGTTTTTGAACAATGTGTCTCTGAACATACAGTACTCATATAATTTATCGGAATAGAGCTTGAAGGGAGTGGAAATTCTGGGTGCTAGTGTAGCGTAGAACTAGTTGAGTTGATATTTTGACTCATCAGATAATCTGTGTTCCATTTCAATATGCATAATTTTGCGATGCGGAATATTTTTTTAAAATAGGTTCAAAGTATACTCTTTGCAGAATTATAGCTAGTCAGAAGTCCTGATCTGCCACCTAGTGGGCAATAAAAGAATATCTCCTGGTATACTTTAATTCAGGGGGGGAGGTGGGAAATCATACAGTAGTTTAGGTACAGGTAAAAGTAGAAGACAGTTCTTCCGTTAGAAACCACATTTCCTCAAACAGAAGGCAACTAAATTTGAACTAAATTGAGGAGCGGCTCCTTTTTACTATCCTACTTGAGCTGATGAAGGTGCTAATATGTATTTAGCTCCGCCTCTTTTTCTCCTCCTGCCTCCACCCATCTCTATGAAATTAAGCCAAGGACAGAGGCTTGGTAACCTCCGCTTTTCCTGCAAGGATCACTGAAAGAGAGGTAGGGAACAAACTAAGAGGAGTTCATGCAAAGGAATGTGCTTAATGTTTTTGTCGGTAATACTGAGTTGCTTTGCTCCCAGTTGGCCTTTAATAATTGGTGCAAGCCACCTTAGGATCAAAATAATTTCACGATGTGAACATGGCTGTTCTAGAAAAGTGCTTCTCAAAGTGTGATTCTAGCACTTTTGGGGGTCCCTCCAAGACTCTCTCAAGGGTCCGCAAGTCAAAATTATTTGCCAGCCCATGTTGCAAAATGCAATATTTAAATTTCATCAAACAATTTTGAGAAACAGCAGCAAATGCATCATTTTAATACAGTTAATATAACTGTGACCCATCCAAACAAAAGTGAGTCCTCCATATATATATATATATTTAAAGTGGGAAGGAATCTGAGAGAAACACTGTTGTAGAGTAAGTTAAACAATTACCCATTCCCACATAACTACTAGCCAAAGATTGTCTTAACCATGGTTTGTTAAGTAAGCCCCAATGGTCTTATTTACCTCTCAGGAATAAACCATATTTAGTCGAGATGTGTGAACTCAACCAATTTGTCTAAATGGCTCTTCAGAGACTGAAAATCTTTCTAATCACTAACTACCTATTTTTTTTTTCTTTACGTTTTTTGGAAATGGAAATGTGGACTAAGCCTGGTCTTTCCTCCCTGGATCTCTTTGACTCTGGTGTCAACCTTCTCTTGGTCATTGCTCTCTGTTAGCGGGAGACATTTACAATTCGGGGGCCTGTAACAAGGGGCTCTACCTCTGATCTGATGCCCTTTCAATGCCCCCCTTCTGCTTTCTATAAATCTGCCCTCCCACTCCAATCTCCTTTTCTCTTTGCCTTTTATTTTAATGATTTCGGGTACTTTAAAGTTATGGCTAAAATCCCTGAATGTTTGAAGAGCAAATGTACCTATGTTACATAAATGAAAGCTGTTGAAACTATCCAGCAACTTTTGGGCATTTGAAAATATTTCTTTCTTTTAGAGTTCTTCAACACCTAATCTCATCTAGGTATAAAACCACACCTTTTCTGGGGTTTGTTGTGTTTGTGGATGTGGCAGTGAGAGGGA
>JANHFL010003180.1:68969-107368 GCA_032468155.1 Oxyrhabdium leporinum | reverse complement strand
GTGAACAGATGCAGTTTATAGCCTGGATACTCTATCCAGTCCTGGTGAATCTGCAGTTCTACACATTCAATTTGGTATAAATTGAAGCATGACATTACATTTTCCTATATTGGGGTGGTCTAAAGAAGAGATAAATGTTGCACCAGGCATAACTGTCAATTGTGAAATGTCATTAGGTGTAATGATTCAATCAGAAATGGAAATTGCTTTTTCTGTAGATTTTTTTCAGTAATGAGTATACCATTCTAATGTTTGACTTTCCTCCATTTTTATTAGAACATTCAACTCCAGCCAAAGTGGTGAAAGCAACAAACCTAAGGCAACGGAAAGGAAGCAAGGTATGTCTTTTATCCACTAATATCTACATGAGGGAGGGGGGAATGGACGTATGGTATATCATAATGAACTGATTAGTTCTAAAGAGAATCTAATGTGACATTAGGAATTTTTAATGCATCACTTTACATTTGCTCAAACTGAATCACTTTCTCAATGCTCATTTGCAATTTAACTATCACTTTTCGTTTTCAAAATCTTGACTTATTTTAGAATAATCCATAAATATTGTTTACCCCTGAGTCATTTATCAAAAGGTTAGAAACACTGCTGTGGCTTGGTTCTTTAAAGGACTCCAATTTTTTCTTCATTGATAAAATTGCCTATTTATTCTTACTTTTGTGTTTTCTGTCTTTTTAACTATTTAGGAATTGGTAACAGGACAGATCTTATCACGTGCTCACCATTTACTCAAAAATAGACAAAAAGAACTTTGTCAAAAACTTTTTAAAAATCCAAATAGGCAATGTCAATAGAGTCTTGATACTCTCAAAAATCTCTAGAAGATGGGTGAAACAGTATTTACTCTTCCAGAATCTGTGCTAATTTTCTATGGTGTGTTTTGTTATTAGTTTTTTTTTAAATAACTATTTCTAACAACTGATTTGGAACAGACATTGTTGATAGACAGACATATAACTTCATGAATCTCCTCAAGTCCTTTGTAAAAACTTGGTGTTGCATTTTTCTATTCACAATTTATTTTTAATAACTTTGGTAAACACCGCCCAGAACCCCTCTACACTCCCTAGATTCCCTCTCTGAAGGAGATGGGCAATTAAGAAATATGAAATATAAGAAAATAAATAAATCAGTGTCTGAAGATTTGTTTCTCAAGATATCCAAGAATCTCTTGATACTTACAGTTTTCTTAGTTGATTAGATTCCTTCCCTGAGTGGGTCAGTATGGGTACAGACATTTATCCCATATCTGTTACAATGAAGACCAAATGGAAAAAAATTCATTTACTTCGTCTGTAATCTCCATATCCTCCTTGAATATTTCTTACCCTTTTGGATATCCAACAATCCAGCCTGGCCAGGATCTTGCTCCAGTTAATTTTTAAATATATTGTTACGGCCTCCCCCTAATTTTTTCTTTGCTTTCCTCAAAAGATCATGGTGATGTTCCTTTTTTTTCTGCATTGCTTATTAAAACTTGACACTCTTTTGCCAGTGTTCATGCTTTTCTATTCTCTTTCTTAAAGAAGGATTTTTATTTCTTGAAGTTTTGCCATAGTCTGGGTAGTACTAGAGAGCAATGCTGGCTTCTTTTTATCTTTAGTTGACCTTTTCTTATATTGTTTGATGCTTTCCAGTTAAATCCTAATCATTGTGCTTTTGAAAAACTTCCAAATATTATGAAGAGATTTAGTCTTCTTGGCTCTTCCTTTCAGTGTCTCAGAATTACCCTAATTTAGCAAAAGTTTCCTTTTCATACTCAAATGTGATTGCTGGACACTGTTTCCTGTTGGCATTTATGCTAAATGTAAATAGCATTTTGGTTATTTCCAATTATATTTTGTTTCATCAAAGATTTTGCATCAGATGATGGAATGAAATCATAGATTAAGATTAAATTAAATTGTTTTCACCTCTAGTTCTTCCAGGACTGTCTGAAATATCTAGGAATTTGGACTTGCTGTGGTCTGAACATGAATTATTATAAAAATGTAGCTTTTGTTACTATAAAAACGTATCCTTTGTATGAGTGATTTTTCCCATCTAACAGTTATCTAAGAGTGACCAAATTCTTTTCATTAGCTTCATTCTACCAGTTTCTTTTTAAATGCCTGCTGTTAAGTTGATATACTTGTTAGTTTCTTAAAATCCCTATCCTTTTTTTTTTTTTGCTAATGATTTCATGATAAGTATGGCACATGGTTTCTTTTAAGGACTGGTGAATAATCAGATCACTTTGCAAGTGAGATGGGCAGTCTTTAAATTTGATATATAAATAAAATAATATAGCATTAGAATAAAGGCAGGAAGCCTGTGGGAACAAGGTCTATGCTTTTTGTGTCAGAGAAATACTAGGACTAGATTGATTAAACCCTAAAATTTCTAGCAACTGTATCTGATACTGCCACAGTATTCCCTTATTTAGCCAAACTTGGTTGTAGGACTGCACTTCTGTTATTTCAACTTCCCCCTTCAGCTTCCCTCTCTAATTCTAATCATTAGTTCTGTAAATTCAGCTCCCTCTTGCAACCCAACAGGACCTGTATGTATACGGAAGACATCTTTGAGAGACACCACCTACTATGGATCCAGTTTTTAGTCGGGAGGATATTTTCCAGAATTATTATTTTTTCATCTGATGAAGAGAACAGTGATTCAGATTTACAGAGAACATAATGCTTTACCTTCTGTACATTTATTAATTTATAGATTCATATGACCTCCCAATCAAAATGCAACTCTAAGTGGCTAATATCAATAAAAATAAATTGAAAAAGAATAAAAGAAAATACATTGCACTTTCCACCCAGCCCCTTTAAAAAAAAAAGCAATAATCATAATTCAGATTGTGATGGGTCCATTGCTCAACAAAAAATCTGGATCTTTAACATCCCACAAAAGGCCACCAAGGTCAAGGCCATTCCAATTTTGTAGGATATGCTGTTCCCTAAGCCAGGTACTATGACCAAAAAAGAGAGAGCGCACTTCATTAGATGACACGGTTTAATAGATCGGACTGGATCATGGCCACATTGCTAGATAGTCCTTATGAGGCGAAGATAAGACATTGGAGACTGGTCTTGCAAATAAAATGACCACTTGCTTTGAAGAGAGTTATAGCTGTTAACCAGCAGCTTGAATTGTTCCTGAAAGTCCACTTGGAGCCAGTGTAGCTCACAGAGGAGATATGATAGGTGGTTAAACTGAGGCGTACCTATAATTACCTATGCTGCTAAATTCTGGACCAGTTGCAGCTTTGGAATGGTTTTTAAAGGCAATCCCGTGCAATAGTCCAAATGGAAATGATCAAGGTATAAGTGATAGTAAATAGGGCCTCCTAATTTAAGAGGAGCAGTTGACAAGATGGATTTGTGCGAAGGTTCTCTTGGCCGTAGTTGTCACCTATTTCTTGAGCAAGAGTGTAAGAGGACTAGTTCTGTTAGGGGGTGCTACCTTGATCAGAGCCAAAGATGAAGTGCTTAATTCAGTTTTACCAGAGTTGAACTTGTAACTATTTCTTTTCATCCAGGGTCGCACATCTTCCAGACACTGAGAAAGCATCTTGATACATCACTTTATTGAGTCAGAGGGGAGATGTATAGTTGAGTCTCATCAGAATATGGTTGGTATCTGGCCCCTTGAAGTCAGATGACCTCGAGCCTATCGGTTGTATTGAAAGCTGCTGGGAGATCAACCAGCACTTCTTTGTAACCTACAAGTTTCAGTTAATCCAAAATAATCAGGCCCAATTGTTTCAGTCAGCTCCACTGGACTTGAACATCTGGAGTGCAGCTCAGAGCTGATTCAAATGATTTTATTTGACAGATGCCTAAAATGTTCCTCACAGCATTTTTGCAGGGGTTTATCCAGTCTCCCTCTCCCCATGAGGAGTTAACTGACCTTAAACAGGGCCACAGTTTGGCAATTTGCAGATACGATGCAAGCGAATAAGTACTTACATTTTGTCATTCTTGGCTCCTTTGGGTAATCTTTAATAAAACCCAATCAGATGTACTCCTTATCTTCCTCCAACAGTACTCAAGGTGTTTCTTTCGTTGTTTTATTAACCAAAGGACTATCTAGGATCTACAAGCAAGAAGCAGCTACAGAATGCAATCTGATCCAAAGCCCATTGTTTTGTTCCAGGTTATGAATATTCCAGGTTTTAAGACCTCAGTCACCTCAAGTACTAGAATGTTAGGGAAACCCCAGGCTCCCCTGAAACCCATCTGCAAAGGACTGACGAAACAGATCCTGCTGCTTGAGTTAGGAGACAGCCCAGAAATACTCTGACACAGAAAATGATGTCCACTATGACAAGGAATTATATCCATTTATCCCATAATCAGATTGCATCACATCACCTCTGCCCCCAGACAAAAAACAGATTCATGATCATAGCTGTAGGTCAGGCCTATTGTCATCATGATGGGCATGAATTCTGAGCCAGTCAGGTTTTGGTTATACATGCTAGCTTGGCTCTTTTATGATTGAATTGTGTAATGAGATACATCTTATTACAGAAATTATTAATGGTGCAAACTTTCTGCCTATAAGAGAAACTGCTTATTCGCCAATACATAATTGTGATTACCATTCTTGTGCTCTTCAATCCTTTGCCACAGTTTCTTCCCTGCATTCCCATTTCCTGATGCACTGGAAACTTTTGGAGTGTTCTATAGGGCAAGGTTCATTCTTCTTCAGTAATCTTTTTTGTGATGCTGTCATCTTAAGGATCCACTTAATTCTTTGCATTTTTGAAAATTTGCTTTGCTCCTGATGCAAGTCATGAAGTATTTGTAAATAAACTGGTGGCTCCCATTAAACACTCCCCACCCAGCTGTGTATGGAAGAAATATTCAGAAGGGAAAAAGTAGATGAATCAGGCAAGAAAACATACTGGATTGAAACTATTCTATATATTCAGGAAGCTGGTCTCAGTTTTGTGGTCTGCTGCGTTGGGAACAGTGGGATCTTCTCTCTTTGTGTATATGTAGTAATGATACAGAATCTCTGTCACTGATGATGAGTACATTTATAATTACATAGCCACATGGTTTTTCCTAGTCTATGGAAAATAATTAAGCTTCTATTGTTTTGCAATGTAACTCAAAATAACTTGGAAGATTCTCTATTGCTACTATGTAAATACCATCATGCTCACCAGGTGGCACTGTGTCTGGAAAAAAAACAACCTTGAATCTATTAAATGTATTTTACGTTGTTTCACATGGAGTCATCGGTAAATTGTGCACAAATACTAGAATAAAAAATTAAAATACAGCATTACTGTATTTTAAAACTAATAATAATAAAAAAGTCTGCAATAAAGTGGAAACGCCCCTAAACATAGAAACATAGGCATATACAAAGTCATCAATAAGTTTCATAAAGGGGAAGCGGGTTTTGCCTTCACTCACTTTTTCAAAATAATCAGCTAAGTGACATCTCACAAAAAAGAAATTAAAATTAGAAACTTACGAAGGAGAAGTTACATACATTTCAGGTTACGAAAGGTGAAAAACATAAGCTCTACGTGAAGCAGAAGTGTAAAGATAGTAAAGTAGATGTGCTTGATATACTACCTGCCCTAAAGCAGAAGGACATTTGTGGAGGGGCTGGGGGTCCTGCGAAGGGATAGAGAGATATTTTTCATAATTTAATATTAAAAATACTGACTTTCTGTATCACAGAGTACCAAATAAAGGCATCTGTACCTGGTTGGAATGCTCTATAATAGTATTACACATCTGAAATGCCACTAGAAGGAATAAAATACGTATTAATAGGTATTTAAATCTGGACTTGTGCAGACATCAAAAGTTGAATTTACAGAAGGTAACTTGATTCTGTATTCTCTGTTTGCTGTAACAGGTTGGTGACTTTGGGGATGCCACAAATTGGCCGACTCCAGGAGAAATAGCTCACAAGAGTATACAGGTAAGAACATATTCTGATTCAAGGGGGGAAAATCACATCTGTTTGGCCTGTTTGTGAACTGAATGAAGAATATTCTCCAACCCAATAAATTCTCTTGTTTAGGAGGGGTGTTTCTTACCCATGAAGTGGCTTGTTAAAATATCAGCAAAGTCCTATTTCATTTTTATATTTTTGTGCTTATTGGTTGATGCTATTTGATTAAAATAAAATCTGAATATGTTCTAGAAGAAAGATACTTATTATCTTTGATGTGTGGATTTGTTTTATTTTTGTCTTTGTTTTTATTATTGATAATTGTAACATCTACATCTACTACAACAGATACTTAATTTGGCAATCAAACAATTCTTCAAAGCAGCAAATATTCCAAAAACTACAATAAAATAATCTTCAAGTAGCTTCTGCTGCTCCTACATCATATTATTCAGTACAACTTACATCCAATAGTGGATATTTTTCATTTCATTCTAGGAGATAGGATGCCCAAAACTGGCTATTCTTGGAGCTTTTGCTGTTAGATGTACATATGGGTAAATTATAATATAGACACATGCAGATAGAAAAATATGCAAATACATACATATACATATTTATGTATTTATGTATTTAAAAGATTTATACGGCAACCGTGGGCAGTTAACATCAATCAACACCCTATAATAATGTAAACAGTTCTCTTCACACATACACAAATTAAAAACAATCATAATCTAACCAGGCACCATAACAGTCTCACAGCACTATATATATGCTGAATTGGACTCCTTTCTGGGTTGACTCTTGGATGAAGCGCAAGTTCTTACAGCTTTCTGGAAGGCTAAGAGGCTTCTACATGCTCACACAACATAGAACTTTAAATGAAGAGGCCTATCCTGTGTACCATCCTTTCTTCAGTATTTTTTTTTGTTTTTCCTTCCCTTGATTATTTTTTCTTTAAAATAAATACTTTTTACTTTCATTTTCCTGTTTTTTTATTGTAGACTTTTGGGTGATGACTGTGCTAAGCCTGTTTTTCTTGTAGTATATGTAAGCACTCGTCACTCACAAATCCAAAAAAAAAAAGTCACCAGTAGAGGTCCTCACTGCTTGAATAACTTTTTTTTAATGCACCAAGTTTCTTTGTTCATATAATTTGGATGTATTTGGATCATATTCCCATCTTTCATTTGTATATTTCCTATACGGAAATTCCTTGGTATATAAAAGCCTTCAATGTTCTTTTAGAGAATTTCCAAATATTATGTCACAAAGTAAGATAACCAGTTGAACTTAAAAAAAACCCTTATATTATTAAAATTATTTTGAAGAGAAGTTGGGATTTAGAAAACTACTTATGTGAGTGCATATGTATGCATTGACAGAAGAGAGGAAGAAAATAGCTACATTTCACATTTTACTGATCTACATTCTTGCTGATCTTCATGTATGCATCATTATATCAAAAGTAGCATAATTAGATAATTAAAAAAATACCCATTTAAATACAGAGATTACCTGGGCATGGGTGAGTGAAGGGAGGAGAGAATGAAGGGAGACTGCAGGAATCTCTTCATGCTTCAACATAGACGCTATTTTTCCCCCATTACAGAACTTAAAAGTTCAGTTTGAGCAACACTTTTGGGGGGTGCTAACTCTGTGCTTAGGAGAAGGCCAGGAATAGCTCATTACAGGTTCCAGGCAGAGGATTTCCTTTTAGGGTTTCCCTGCCCACCATCATCCCTAGCTCAGCAATACTATTCTGGGACAGGAGCCTGGAACTCATTCTAAAACCTAGCCAAAGTGAAGATGATGTACTTGCTATGTGGCAATGTTGAAATTGCTGTCAAAAAAGTGAGTTAAGAAACTGAACTTCTTAAACTGACAATATGCTCTTGGCTCTCTTCAGAGTGGATGTGACCAATACCCAGAAGTAGAACATGAATGCAAAAATGCTTAAAGCATATTTCTTGCTTTGGACTTCCCTTTGTTTTGGCAGCAGAGTGTCAGGTTTACAACTTTGTAAAATGCTCTCGGACTTTCTTTGTCTTCGTCTCCAGCCCCTGTCTTCATTGACGAAATGTAGCTGTTTTAGGTTTCAAAACGATTTAGAAACTATGGAGAAAGCCTTGCTTTTGCAATGCATGTGTTTCAAGTATGCACATTCTGCTCTAATTTGCAAATAGTCTTTTTTTAAAAACAACTCATTTTTGGGAACAAACTACTGCTTTATAATTGCAGTAGCTTGGTTTGATTTCAAGCCAAGCTATATGATACAATTGAAGGTATTAATGGCTCCACATAGGAATAAATAAATATAAATCAATATCTTGAGGTGAGAATGTAGATAGGATTGCTACTTTGCTAAGTTATTTGTGATTTTCTTTTCCTGCACCTCAAATGTCTCATCTATCATTTTCAACAGTTGTCACAAAAATCCCAATCTCTACGGAAACTTCATATTAAGAAAAATATGAGGGAGCAGGAGAAAGGGGAAGGAAGTGATGGGAAAGAGAACATGAAAACTCGATCTGATGAATCAGGAGAAGAGAAAAATGGAGATGATGACAACCAGAAATCGGCTCAGAAGAAAAAGGGTGAGAAAAGGCTGTCTTTGGGCTCTTAGCAGATGTGTTAGTATAGCAATTCTAGACTTTCCATCAGCATTGCTGTTGGCAAGGCTCTGTATTGATAAAGAGGACTAGTTCCAGTGCATTAGGAATTACTGACTATATACTTCATTGACTGTGAGGACATTAACATTAGGGAATATGTTTATTTAATAATGAGAGGAGGAATCTTCCTGCCCAACGGTTTGTTTTGGGGGGGAAATATAAGTTTCTTAAATCCGAAATAAAGCTGTGCTTGTTAAGATAACATTAATGAACACTAACATTACAACAACAACTTTCTGAAGTATATTAGGCTGAAATAATAACAGGCTTATGGTCATCTAATAGAAATTCAGACCTGGAAAAGGAAGGATTTGAATCTGACTATAGAACAGAAAAGAAAACAAACTAAATTACATGCGATTAGAGCGATCTATAAATCCAGGATTCAACAAAAAATGCTTTATGTAAGCATCAGAAGAAGTAATCTTCATACTGGAGCAATCCAATTTCAAGTACAGCGTCTTCAGATTCTGGAGAAAAAATTATTGCATAAAAAAAGTTTGCATTTCAGATGTTACCTAGAAATCACAAAAACGTCTCTTTGAAGTGGAATTCCCAAAGAATTAATAGATTAAATCAGCAGAGAAAATGTTAATATACAAAAATGAAATTTAAAAGCAAAGCTCCCTTCCTTCTGTGTTTTTAAGAACAGTACCAGCACAAAAAGGTTCCAGGAAAAATATTTGCACGCATGTGAAAAAGAAATGGAGCAAAGTTTGAGTCTGGGTAAAAAAAGGTGTTAGTTTTCTAATGCCCTGGTTGCTTTCTAATTGGCATCATATGGTTATGTAGCTTATCTATGACAGTTGCTGCACTCTCTGGTTGCCATCCTTAAGCAAGGCTGTCTTGTCACCTTTTGCCAGCATCCCCATTGACTGTGGTTCCAGGAAGTCGGGCAAAGAAGGTTGCAAATGGTAACCGCAGGATGCTGCAACATTTGCAATACACTAAGTGTCCAGAGCGCAATCATATGACCACAAGGATGCTGCAATGGCTGGAACTTTTGAGGACCAGTTGTAAGCACCATTCATTCAGTGCTATTGTAAGTTCAGTCATTCACTGAACAAGTGGTTGTTAATAGAGGACCACCTGTAGTACTGAGAAACAGTTTTCTATTTTGAAACAATGAAATTTAAAAGCTTATCAGAGTATGTTCAAAGTACAGTCTATTACAAATATATAATTTTGCCACTCCCCCCAAATGCTGCTCCATTATCTTGTAGCGTATCTGTTTACTATAGCAACCATTTATTATTTTTTCTAAGAGTAAGCAAAGATGTAGGACAAAAGTAAATCTCTGCCCTCAGAAAAGGCATGCTTTATGAATTGAAGTAGGAACAATATTGTGGTTCAGTCTTTCATTTTAATACATTCCTCAGTAGGCCCTGTCTGCAGGCCTCACAGAGTAAAACAGGAATAACAGATTGTATTGTTTCTAGGCCAGCATTCTGATATCCTTATCATAATTGGTTTTTTGAAATTTCAAGTTATTCATTGCTGTTCTGGGAGTCTCAAATATTTTGACAGTTTGTGTCACACATTTTTCAGAATTGCGTTGATTTGCATCCTTCGAAGATTAGTCTTAGGCAATAATTTTTGTATTGCAGGCAGTAGACACAAATGGGTACCCCTGCAAATAGATATGAAGTCTGAAGTGCCAAGGGATAAAACCGCTACTCGTAATAACAGACAGAATGAGCAACACCGGCATTCTTCCAACAACCGAAGCGAATCAAAAGGTATGAATTGAATATCTTTGAACATAGTTAAATGAACACACACACACACACACACACACACACACGTTTTGTACTGTTTAGATTATCATATCCTTTCATCTTCTCTGTACACAAATGAGCAAAATATTTCTAGCTTGAAATGGGCACTTAGACTATTCTGACAAAATAAGTTTCCTCTTCAGTAGCAGTGACTTGGAAAAGTCATTAAAGGTAGTCCTCGCTTACCAACTGCCTTCTTTTAGTGACCATTCAAAGTTACAACAGTTGGAAAAATCAGATCTCATATTTACAGCCATCACAGCATCCCACAGGCATGTGATCACCATTTGCAACCTTCACAAGTAGAATTAATAGAGAATGTGATTGCAGTAACATGCCGTCTCATTTATTACTGTGATGATTCACTTAATGACAGAAGTGGAAGTGGTGTTGTAAGGCCAACATAGTCACATGATTTCTCATTTAATGATTGATTCACTTAACAACAGAAATGACATTGTAAGGTCATCACTGTCATAGGCTTAGTGACAGAATTGCCAGTCCCAATTATAGTTTAGGAAGCAACGACTATCTATAGCCAGTAAAGTAGCAGATATGGGTTTTTATTTTATTCCCACTGGATGAAATTAGTTGAAGGGAAATAGGTTTGAGGTAAAGTTGATTAAGCATATGCTAGAGTCAATTTTGATCTAAAAGCCTATAAGACTTGCTTGATAAGTGAGCTTATTGCTGGCTTTAAAGTACTGTGGGGAGAAGTTGTAATAGCAGTGTTGCTGTTCTTGTGTTTTAAGATTTCAGATTGTAAGTCAAAGTGCATTGCTTTCTTTGTTGAGCCTTACAGACATATTGCCTAATGCAAACATATATTTTGCTTATTCATTAAACACAAGCTTAAGCTAATAGCTAGCTACTTGGATTTTTATGCTTGTTTTTGCTAGTAGTGAGGATTTTATAGGGAAAAATTAATGGTTGATCATTAATTGAACCAACAGTTCAACTCAGTTCAGTGAGTATTTTTATGAAGACCAAGCTACAAGAGTTTTGCTTAATTGCTGGTTCCGTGTTTTGCTATGGGCATTGTAGATATGTTTTAACTCTAGATTAATTTTTTAAATCATCCTTTTGAATATAGATTCATTCTTCCATGTTTTTGTAAACCTGTTCCCTATTGCAGACCAATGGAAATATTTTGGCAAGTCTTTTGGAATATAAAACATCAAGACACTTTGAGTTTTGTTCTAACTTTCAGAACATTTTTTTTTCCATTTGACATACCCCTGTCCCCATAGACTATTATAAACTCTCACATGGTTTATAGTATAGTCTAAATAACTAGCCGGTTAGGATAGTCCTTTTTATATGGCAAAGCTTCCTTCAAACATTGTTGCTATGTCTAGCTAAGCCTCCTTCATCTGTTATATAATAAGGATAGAGGTAGATTGATTCTTTTAACCTCCCTGATTGCTTAAAGATGCCAGTTCGCAGTCGTTTTAGTGTTTTAATCTCAGTCATGTTTTCTCTATTTTGTTTCAGGATGGCATTTAGATAATAAGCATGAACGAAATTGGCCTGACCATGATGAAACTTCTAGTGTTAAAAGCGATGGGGCAACTGTTCGTGGTGCTTTCAGGGGCAGAGGACGTGGCCGGGGACGAGGGAGAGGGAGAGGAAGAGGAGGTACTCGCTGTACGTATAATGTATTCATAACCACTCTTCCACATATAGAATATTGGTGATGCTGCAGATAAAGAACTGGCAAGCAACATTTTATTTCCGCTATGAATATCAGTAATTGAGGATAGCTGATTTGTTTGTGCTAAACTATGACTGAGTATAGCTGGAATCAGTACACAAAGATGAAAGAATTTAAAGTCTTTTCCAAAACCAATGTCTTTTATTGAATTTTAAGTCCCTTTTTAACCAAAGAATAATAAAAGTAAAAATAATAAACAAATATTAACACACAGTAAAAACACAATTACTCAAAGTATAATTAAATAATTAAATAATAAATAATTAAATTCCTGTGTTGATTTAAGTATTAGAGTAGAGCTGGGGAGACCCAGATTCAGTTCTGCTGTCATATCTAGAAGCTCACTAGGTAACTTTGGGCTAGTCATTAACATCAGTGTCTATAAATTATAAAAGGAAAGCTTAAGATGATTGATTCTGGCATCCTTTTTGAAAAAATCAAGACAAGCGAGCAGTTCTAGAATAAACTTACCTTGTGAGAAAAAAAAATTCTTGTAGTATCTTAAAAGAGTCAGTCTTTACAATGCTTCAAGAATCTGTCCGTTTTACTGCAAATGACTAATAATTAAAAGTAAAGCTCCAAGGGCTGCATAAGAAAAGATATACTGTAAAAGGACTTTGAAATCTAGTTTTGTAATAAGAGAGGTCCTTCTGCAGATAGTAAACTTTTGATCCTTAGGGAGCAAGCTTTTGATCCATGTGGTCAGAAGAGTTGTGAACTAGAAAAGATAGCTTTGTTTGGGTGTGATGTGGCACTGGTTAACAGCTTATCTGCCGTGTTTTATATCACTCAACATCCTCCAGTAACTTTCAGGAGTTTCTACAAATTAAGTACATTGCCATTTGACCAATATATGGGGGACTGTTGGCAGATACAGCTGATTCAGAAATAGTTATATCTGGCACATGGTTATTATTGCATTATTGAATTTGGGAGTGCAGGCATTCCCAAACAATACATCTGATTTTTCAGAGGTTTAGGAGAATCTCAGTTCTTGTGTCCTAACTTTCTAGTGACTAGCAGCACATTTATCCTTATTCACACCTCAACATTATTGAATTCTTGTAACATTATGAGTATGCGCCATATTCTTACAGTTATGTGACAGAGTATCAGCAGAATATCATATTCGTGACACCTTATTCCAAACCTCAGGGTAACCTTTCCCAGTGCTTTAGTTTTGATCGAAGAAATGAATGTGGGAGAAAATATAGAACCATATAGATCCACATAGGTCAGTTCCCATGGTATCATACAGTAGTCCCCTGCCTGCCAATATTTTATTTTGGTTGTGTTTGACCAGCACAGTACAGATTTTGTTTGAGAAGAAAAGGTTTTAAAAATGATTCTTTTTCTCTTTTTCCTTCTACAGCTCACTTTGATTATCATTATGGATATCGGAAATTTGATACTTCTGATGGCACACGTTCACAGAAATACACTAGTAATATCACTTACTACTTTGATAACATCAGTAGCACTGAGCTCTACAGTGTTGACCAAGAACTGCTCAAAGACTACATCAAACGACAGATGTATGTATTAGTTTTGGTTCTAGGAGTAGTTTTTCAATCTTTTAAAAGCCTTGTTAGCTATTTGGCAAACCACTTTTATTTCTTTGGGAGAAAACTGATTTTATCCATTAAGAAATTGCTAAATAGTCTCTTATTTAGATACACTGTGCTGCCCTTTCCAAAATGAGTAAAATGGCAATTTATTGCAGCAGGATCACAGCCTATAATAATAAGCCTTTTCTATAAAATTGTTTAGGAGTAGGCAACTGAAAACATTCAAAATAATAGCTGGTCCTTAAAGTGCTGATAGCAGCAGAAGACAAGGTTATGTCCAACAGTCAATTGAGAATATAGAAGGAAAAATAAGCAATGTGTAATATAAGATACCTCCTTAGAAGCATATCAGCATATATGTGCCAAGCTAATGATAATTATGTCACTTGCAGGAAAAAGGGTGGAATAAGAGAATTTACTTCTTTTTATATTTCTTTACTTTCAGTAGCAGCAAGTTTACTAATAACAAAGAGAAATGAATGGCAAGTTTAAGAAATTGGTACTCTCTGGCACAGAGTACGGCAGTGCAACAGGAACAATTCTGATATAATTAATGAGATTATTTTAGGGTAAACATATCTTCTGTTATTATCAAAAAGTATTTCTTTAACCCATATAATATATTTAAACGTAAGTCTGTCTTACATTGGGACCAGTTTTGAAAATGACGGATATGATAGAGTAGTAGTTACTCTTATACTTGAGAGAAACTTTTCTGAAGTGATGTTAGTGTAATTTAGCACGTGACACAAATAACTATTTCAGTTTCCATTACTTGCTATTTTCAGAGAATACTACTTCAGTGTCGACAACTTGGAAAGAGACTTTTTCTTGAGACGGAAAATGGACACTGAAGGTTTTCTTCCCATCACTCTCATTGCCAGTTTCCATCGGGTACAGGCCCTAACCACAGATGTTGGCCTTATCATTAAGGTAAGGGATAATCTGCCCACTTGGCTACCTATGTATTTAGACTGTATTGTCATTTCACTTTTGCTTATACCATATTATCTCATTCAGACTTGCACTAAAAATCTCTTCCATTGTGATGAAATGGGCACCTGCAGGAGCAGTGAGGATTTCAATTAACACAGAGCTTTCTCAGAAAAATGCCTGCATTAAGAGACTGCACAGTCCCAAACTGGGGGGCTGAGGGGGTAAAAGGTTCAGGGTAGCCACACCCTAAAATCTCAGGATATGTGTAGTAGGAAAGTTACAACTTTAGTTTGGCAAGATTCTGTCAATTGGGTATAAGTAAAGGAGTGGATTGGATCTCACTGTGTCATCTCTGGGCTTTGGCCTAACATCCGCTGATATAATGAATGCTTGTCACTTTATGAATTTGATTTCATTAAAGCTCTTAAAGCTGCCATGTCATGGTTCTTGAGAGAGATAATCATAGATGTTTTAGATCTCCTGTTCCCATACTGGATTGAGTGAGAAAATGGAAATATCTGCAGGTCATATCTCTGCCTCCTCATTACCCAGATGTGCTCTGGAGTAGGAAGGCAAGTATACCAATGCTAAAGTTGGCTTTGTTCCTTTGTCTGCCTTTGGAATGTATGGGAGGAGAACATTTAAGAAGGATAGGAAAGACCAGAAATGTTTAGAGAAAAAAAAGCGACAAGTTCCTCAATTTCAGCTATGTTCGTATGGCACTGTAAAACATAATTTCTTCATATAAAAATAATAATTTACTTCCTGACTCCTAAGTGACTGCAGTATATCTGACAATTTTTAAATTATTTAGTGTTCAATGTTCTTTTAGATTTTTTTAAGACTCCCATTTCACTATCAGATAAGAGGTATCTTAGGGATATTTGTACTACCCCTCCTTGTCTTGTTTTTATATATTAATGCTGAAAATGAGGGGTTGTTTTCCAGGCATTAAAAGACAGCAAAGTGGTAGAGATTGTGGACCAGAAAATCAGGAGAAAAGAAGAACCAGAGAAGTGGCCTTTGCCTGGCCCTCCCATGACAGACTATGTACAAACGGACTTCTCTCAGCTAATCAACTGCCCAGAATTTGTGCCCAGGCAGAACTTCCAAAAGGAGACAGGTCAGTACAGATGGAAAATATGAAAATCAAATATGTTCCACAAAATATGTTGATTTTTGTTGTTGATACATAATTTGAGATCAAGCCAAACATTTATTTTACAAAACAGCAGCGTTACAAAATGTCAGCATTTCATTATTTTATTCAGAGTCTCTGGGTTATTAAAGATAATAATTTAGCTTACATGGGCACCTGTTAATGTTTAGTGTTGCTCAGGCTCAGCCTCTTAATAAAATCCCTCTAATACGGGATTTGATCTTGTATGAGAAGGCAAACCTGGCATATATTTCTGAGACCCTGCAGGGCAAGGAGGAGGAGGAAATGCCTTTCTTGGAAATACGCCCAGTGGGATTTTGGTTGTGGCACGAACCACAACTTCGTGTGTACGTGTGCTATAACCACATGTGATACCTTATAAGGTTGAGCCTGAAAATCAGTTGGGAGTTCAGCTATTGTACCAGTCTCCTGCTGCATAGCAGTTTCCTTGCCTATTCTGTTTGAGGCTGTCTTTGGCCTGGCAGTAGAATTTCCAAGATTTATGATTCTGGGAAACTTCAGTCTGTCATCTTTGGAGAGCAGGCCCAAAGACTGTATGGAAGTTCATGGCCAGCATGACAACCATGAACCTGACCCAGTTTGTTGCAGGTCTGAGGGAGAGGGGGCACCTGATAGACCTTTGTGATTCTGGAGTTAGTCTTAGCTCTGAAAGAAGTGGTGGCATGCCCTATCTCAAGCAATCTCCCTGCAGGTGCTCCTGCTAAAAGAGCCGGGGGAAGCTGTGGCCAGTATACTTTTTATGCATATTCTTGGGCTAGGAGGTCCTGCTCTTAGTCACTTATCCTTGGTCACCTCCCAATTGGACTGCTACACACAGTTGTACAGGGGGATGCCCTTGAAAATCATATGGAAGCTTCCATTGGTCCAAAATGCAGCAGATGGATATCTGACGGTATATCTCATTACACCCATGTAACATCGCTGCTTTGCAAGCTGATAGACTTCCAATTGCAATTCAAGTAGCTGGTAATTGTCTTTAAAACCCTACATTACATAGTACTAAGTTGCTTGAGGGAACAACTTCTCCCAAGGCTGATTGCATGCTCCACATACTCCCACAGGGAATGTATGTAAGTTTCTTTTATTTAACTCTTGTCATCTTATAGGAATTAGGATCTTTTCTGTGGTTGCCTCTGATCTCTGGAATAATTTCCCCTCCCTGACATATGATAGGCGCCAAATCTTGCCTGAGCCGAATGTCTATAAATCTTGAAATAAATAGATTTTGATTACTTCATAGCAGATGTGTCTGAACATTGTATGAAACCTCTTAGAATAGAATTGTGTGCATTGAGTAGCAGTAGACTGGGAGTACAACTAGTTTGCCTTGCTCATGCCAGTTATTGTTCCATTTGGCTTCAGTTATCTGTTGCCAGTACCTAAGCGTGTAATCTGGATAAAGAATATCTCAAGTGCATTTTCGTTTGTCTTTGAAAGCTTCCCATTTTGAAATTCTGACATTGGGATGTACAGACTTGCTCCTTATGCTCATTTTATGAGTATGTTGCTAACACGTTTTGTAGTGATCAAACAGGTTTCTGTCTGTTTCATAATATGTCTTCCAGTTGTATTTTTCTGTTAATAATGCCAAAGCATTCAGATAGGGTTGGACAGGTGCTGTATGATGTGTCAGGGGATTGTGTTAGAAAAGTAGATAAGAAAAAAGGTTAAGTAGCCAAGAGCAGGGTAGAAATGAGTGAAAATTTAAATAAATATTAAGAGTATTAATTCACCTTATTGTAAGGAATTTGACATCCCAGTTGGTAAAAAGTAAAGTTCGGTTGGTTTTATAAAAATGAAAGGCCAAGTAAAAGTGACAAAAATTACATGATGCCGCCTACATGTTTTATACATAGTTAATGCAAATTATAATTAAAATATATAAATGACATCATCTTGTTCATTTGTCTTAAAACTAAAGTTGGCTCTCTGCTAGGAGTGCTACTTCTTTATTTCTTTTTCATCCAAGGCTAATTTATATTATTGATTTATTTTTGTTGATATTTTGCAAAACAAATAATTTGCATGTACAGATACTTTATTTAAATACATGTTACAGAATCTGCTCCTGGTTCTCCCCGCTCTGCCAGTCCCATGCCAAGGAAGACAGAGGAAGTTACTAATTTGAAGACAATGCCTAAAGGTCTTTCTGCCAGCCTGCCTGACTTGGACTCAGAGGCATGGATTGAAGTGAAGAAGAGGCCTAGGCCATCTCCCATCAGACCCAAGGTAACCAATGAATCGCATTGGAGGCCAGACTTTCTACAGGATTTAATGACAGATATAGTAGATAGATACAGAAGACAGACTTAAAAGTCAGTCACGGCTAGCAGGGTAAAACCCGCAGGGATACTTTTACCTTACAGAAGAGAGAAGATTTTCAAGAGGTTGACTAATATAACACTATAACCTTAATTGCATTAAATATGTTAGATAGGGATATGAGGACCCGGATTGTGGGGGCAATATTCTGAGGTATATTGGATTAATATACTGATGTAAGAGTATTGCTTATAAGCTGTAAACCGCCCCAAGTCTTCGGAATGGGGCGGTATATAAATGTAAAAATAAATAAATAAATAAATAAAAAATATGTTCCGCCCTTGGAGATCCGGGTTGAATTCAAAACTGAGTAGCTCTGTGTTTGACATTTGAACCATTTGTGCAACTCCAATGGTGGACATTTTTTTTTTAATCTCAGACAGAAAAACTGGCAAAGCCTCAAAAATAAAAAAGGGATGACAAATAGTCACCAGTGTTGTTGATGTGTTTTACAAGGCTATGGATTTGCTGGCTTGTTTTAATGCAACTTTTGATTGCCAAACCCACATACAGGTAATCCTTGGTTAATGATGGTACCTGGGACCAGAATTTCTATCACTAAGTGATGTTGTAGTAAAATATGATGACATAGAACCCCATCATTTAGAAATGGCAATCCTGGCAGTCCCTGGTGCTGTCATTAACTGAATTCATTAGCAAGAACCCACCTGAATCCAAGCCGTTCATGGCTTGATCCCTCCTGGCCCTGAGCCTTGGTAACGTAAAGGACTGTCTCCTCTGCCCTTTTGGCTGCCCGTTGCCCCTAGTGACTAGCCCTGCCTGCCTTCATACCCTTCAGTCAGGATCTTCTTTCATACCATCTTCTTCTATAACACCTCACTTGGGGCTTCCCTCACACCCTGCCCTGGGCTTCTGTTTGTTCACCAGTGAGACCCTCTGTTCATGCTTCACCCAGGGTCTTTTTTCGTGCAAAAAAGGGCTCTGGATAGGACACAAAACAAACCCCAGCTGCAATGGCACAAGTGTGGTTTATAGAAGGTGGCAGTAGGTAGGTGAGTGGCCAAACGCGTTCATAAACCTGAAATGGGCCTGAATTTTGTTCATGAGACCACAAGGGCACTGCAATGACAAAACCTTTGAAGATCAATCATAAGTCCCTTCGTTCACTACTGTCATCATTTTGAATAGTTGTTGAATGAATGGACATTAAGCAAGGACCACCTGTGTAGTTCTGCCCTTCTCTTAGTCTTTCTGTGCGGGCTAGTATGTTGTGTGATCAGGATTAAATGAAATGGACTTTGTTTTCAAGCCATGTACTCCTGGTAAAGCTTTTGAGTTATTTATCTTGAGGACAAAACTGAGAATTCATTGTAGTTTTCCTGTGAGCGTTGTAGTAAAGCTTAGTGCTCCACCAGCTCCTATCTTAACAACTTCTCACTTTTTACCAGAAAACAGAAGAGTCTAGAACACCACTGAAGCAGAAGGATCAGGATGAACCAGAGGAGTTGGACTTTCTTTTTGATGAGGAAATGGAACAGATGGATGGTCGTAAAAACACTTTCACTGATTGGTCAGATGAGGATTCAGACTATGAAATTGATGACAGGGATGTGAATAAAATTTTGATTGTAACACAGACACCCCCCTATCTACGCCGTCATCCAGGGGGAGACAGAACAGGCAACCACACTTCCAGGGCAAAGATGAGCTCAGAATTGGCCAAAGTGATCAATGATGGACTATATTATTATGAACAGGACCTATGGACAGAACAGTTTGAACCGGAATATTCTCAGATAAAGGTGAGAATCGGGTTTTATCCTATTTAACATGAAATGAATATAATGTAGATGGGACAGGTCTCGAAGCAATTATTAAAACCTGAATCAATATACTATATCAGTATACAGATGACAGTCCAGGTTCCAGATCCGGAATGCTACACAACGGGGTGAATTTCCGTTCTTGTCCCGGCTGCTGCCCACCAAGCACTTCGAAAGCATGCAAATGCGATTAGATAGATAGGTAGTCCCAAAGGTGCTTTTTCAAAAGGACTTTGTTTTCCCCTGAAGACATTTCGCTTCTCATCCAAGAGGTTTCTTCAGTTCTGAAATGAAGAAGCTTCTTGGATGAGAAGCAGAATGTCTTCAGGGGAAAACAAAGCCCAGTTGCCTTTTGAAAAAGTACCTTTGGGACAACCTTGACCTGGATGACTGAGAATCTTCATAAACAGATAAATAAGTACCACTTCAGTGGGAAGGTAACAGTGTTCTGTGTGACTCGGCATATAGTCATGCAGGCCACATGACCATGGAAGCGTCTTTGGACAACGCTGGCTCCCTTGGCTAAGAAATGGAGATGAGCACTGCCTCCTACAGTTGGAAAAGACAGAGGAAACCTTTATCTTTATACTCTCAGACATGTGCATGTGTTTTTTGGCTACACTGTCTGACAAGCTAGCTGTTAACTGTATTAGCAAAGTGCTTTGGAGAGGAAGTTCTACCAATTGTTTCCTACTACCATATAGATTATGATCTCAAGCACACTGCCCACCTGTTCATTCTTGGTTGCAGAATATTTTTCCTATCTTTTTTAGGTATGAATGAATATTAAAGGATTTTTATCAACATAGCACATTAGTGGGCAGATATTTCTTTGGGTTTGTAACAGTCCTTTTTTGTTTTAATGTAGTTATTATGACTTATTTCAGCAGATGGTCACTTTATTGTACACCTACTAGAATTATTATATGAAGTGTTACAGAAATAGTATAGATAATATGCTGATTTTTTGGAGAAGAGCTTTCTATCCCTAGTAAGATTCTACTTTCTGATCCTGAAAATGTGAGGACACTGTTGCTACATTTATGTCACGTCACTGTGGATGAAATCAGCCAGCTTCTGGTTATAGATTTTAAATAACAATAGTTAGCATTACCTTTGTTCTCTAACAGAGTGGAAACAACGAAGGACCAGTCAGTCCACTGTGCCTCTGCCAGCAAAAATGGAGCTTGGGAGGCCTGCCCTCCTGAGCTCTGTTTTCACTGGCAGAGGGTTGCAGGAGGCCGTTGCAGCAAAAACGGAACTCGGAAGCCCGTTTTCGCTGGCAAAGCTCTCCGGCCACAGGCACCCCCGACACAACTAATGTCGAGCCGGCCACATCCCTCTGGCCACGCCCTCCTGAAGTCAAACACAACCCTGATTCGATCCTCAATGAAATCGAGTTTGGCACCCCTGATCTAGACATGACTTAGTTCTTGTATATACCAGCATTCTAATACATATTTTAACAGAAGTGATTCTTTATACAGTGCATTCAGAAAGTATTTTGACCCCCTTCACTTTTTTGTCAACTTTGTTATGTTGCAGCCTCGTTCTACAGTTGTTGAAACTCACTTTTTCCCCCGCCATTAATCTATACTCAGTAACCCATAATGACAAACTGAAAACAGAATTTTAGAAATGTCTGTAAATTTATTAAAAAGAAAAAACTGAAATATCACATTGACATAAGTATTCAGATCTTTCACTCAGTACTTTGTTGAAGCACCTTTGGCAGCAATTACAGTATTGAGTCTTTTTGGGTATGACGCGAAAAGCTTTGCACACCTAGATTGGGGGATTTTCTGCCATTCTGCAAATCCTCTCGAGCTCAGTCAGGTTGGATGACAACCATTGGTGCACAGCCATTTTCAGGTCCCTCCAGAGTTGTTCAATAGGGTTCAAGTCAGGGCTCTAGCTGGACCACTCTAGGACATTCACCGAGTTATCCCTAAGCCACTCCTGTGTTGTCTTGGCTGTGTGCTTAGAATCATTACCATGTTGGAAAGTAAACCTTTGGCCCAGTCTGAGGTCTGAACGCTGTGGAACAGATATTCAGCTTTCCTTCAAGTCTGACCGGTCTCCCAATCCCTGCTGTTGAAAAACATCCCTACAACATGATGTGTCCACCACCCTTCTCCACTCTTGGATGATATTGGGCAGGTGATGACCGGTGCCTGGTTTCCTCCAGACATAACTTTTAGAATTGAGGCCAAACAATTCAATCTTGGTTTCATCAGACCAGAGAATCTTCTTTCTCACATTCTGAGAGTCCTTCAGGTGCTTTTTTTGCAAACTCCCAAGTGGGCTGTCATGTGTTTTGCTCTGAGGAGGAGCTTCTGTTTAGCCTCTCTCATAAAGCCCAGATCGGTGGAGGGCTGCAGTGAGGGTTATCCTTCCAGAACTGTGTCCCATCTTCACCTGAGCTAAATTTCAAGTGTTGCAAAGGGTCTGAATACTCATGCCAATTGACATTTCATTTTTTTTCTTTTTAATACAGACATTTTCTTTTTAAACAGACATTTCTAAAATTCTGTTTTCACTTTGTCATTATGGGATACTGAATGTAGATTAAGGAGAAAAAAAATGAATTTCAACAACTGTAGAATCAGGCTGAAGCATAACAACATTGACAAAAGTAAAGATCTGAACACTTTCCGAATGCATTGTATGTGACTCTAAGCATGCCTATTTCTAAATAGAAATTACATTCAGGAATTTCTTTTTTCAGATTTCTCTGCTATCCTTGAATTTGCAGCCCTATGCTGCTTTATACAGCCTTTTTTCAGTCCCTTTCTGTAAAGCAGATTCTTACATCGTTCTGTTGCTGTGTTATTTTGCCCCTCTAATTTTTGGTTGGTGAAGGGACTCTGTCCTTCCATGTGGAGAAATCAATCCAATGGGCAGCCCTTTCACTTTCAAAGAGGTTGGCTGAAAAACATCTGTCCCAAAATCTAAGCAGGATTTGGCTCAAGGCGTTTGCAAACCAGTCTGCAGAAATGAGAGAATTTGTTCAGTCCTGTTGTAATTTTGAATGGTTCCTGAACCATTGATTGTTAAAAAAAAAAGGACTAACTAATTGGTGTAAATCCTAATGCTAACGAAAGTACCTTCTACTTGTACTTTTGAAAATATGGGAGAAGATGCTAAATTAAAAGTCCAAGGTACCATTTTCTGTAGTAGAGCTGGAATCATCATCATACCTTTGATGACATCTTTTGAATATATCTTCATGTTAGCCTGCATAAAGATCAATCTGCACTTTCAGTCAGCTATTCTCTAAAATTGTAATGGTTCACCTTATTGAGTCAACTTTGCTGTTTCTGTGGTAACTTCTTCCTGCAACAATGTCTCAGATATGTTTGAGTTTGCTGGGATAAATGGATTGGGTAACCAAAGTTTTGATGGGAGTAGTTAATTTATTTCATAATAGGTATTGAATCATCTTCAAAATTGAGAATGTAAAACAAAGAAGATGATTTTTGCTAGCCACAATATTGATTGGATAAAACAAATGGCACTAAATTGGCTTGATAAATAAAGCTCTTCAAATATTTCTGGGCTTAAAAGAGATTGGATCTATAGTTAAAATGTATGGTGCTTAACAGACTTCACTTGGGTTTTCTGGTGGTCACTAAAGATACTAATTTGGAGCAGATCAAAATAGTTTTTTAAAGTAGTTCTTGGGTTACAACAGCAATTTGAACCAGAATTTCTGTCACTAAGCAATGCAGTTGTGAAGTGCAATGTTATTGCTTAGTGATGGTATTCCAACTTGTTATCCCTAATACCAGGACTACATGAGTTAAGTGGGAAGAGGCAAGAATTCCAGAGAAGGAATGTGGGTGTTCTGGGGTTGTGGATGTTTGCTATGAGCAGGTGTTACAGAGTTCTCAGGTGCTACATAGTGCAGGCAAGCCAGCAGGGGTTGCAAGCAAGGAGGTGCTAGGAGGGAGGACAGAAGGGGCTGCTGTGGAGGATGAGATCCCTGGGATCTTGTCTTTTGTAGCAGGGCTCCTTGGGAGGAAAAGTAGCTAGAGCAAGTCATGGGAGTCCTTGACAACTACCCAATTCTGTTTGCTGTGGACAGCTGGCAGGAAAGGCCACAAATAATGATCACCTAACTGCAGGATGCTGCAACTATCATATGTGCAAGCTGGTTGCCATATGCCTGAATTGCAAGCACACAAATGCATGGGTTCTGTGACGGCAGGAACTTAAAGGACCAATCCTATACAGGGGTGTCAAACTCACAGCCTGCGGGCTGGATGTGTCATGCGCAGACCATGCCCACCCCCAGCTCCACAAAAACGAAAACATCACGAAACATCACGAAACATCACGTGACAGCAATGTGGCTCGGCGAGTTTGACACCCTTGCTATATACTTTCAGTGCCTTTGTAACTTTGAACTGAAAAAGTGGTTGTAACCTGAGGACTACCTATATTGCTTACCAGAGATAGCAGTAAGATGCTTAGAATAAACAGCAGCAGTTCTCCATTATTACTAGCTTGATAAAAGAAAATTCAGTGGTGAATACAGGAAGATTTGTAGAGTACTTTGGGACATATTATCTGAGAATATTGATACTAAAATGTAATACAGTATCATTAGATAGTTGTGGGTTCAATAAAATGTAATTGGATAATTGTATTTGAGCTGTTCATACATAGAGTAGAGGAGAGAAAGGCATTAAATTGTCCATTTTGTATGTCATCTTCCCATAGTTGGTTGCTCCTGAAGTTTCTCAGTTCCTTAATGTGACACTAAAGATGAGGTGTCTGAGTGTGGAAAAAAAATAGTTAAAATAATATGAAGAGGAAGTCAGAATGTTACTTCCATGAACTCTTTTTATCAATTTTTTAACCTGTCTCTTGTATGTGAATGGGAGGCAGACATCAAAAAATGAACATTTGTCACAATTACATTGATTATAGTCTTACGTGGAATTCCTTAACTAAACTACACAAAAGCTTTGTTTTGAAATTCTGATGATTTGTCTTATGCTGAGATGATGAGGTACATCACCGTTGATATTTTGAAACTCCATGTGCAGTTATTTTTGATAGTCACCTGTTTAGGGACCCGTTTTCTATGTCCCCAATTTACCGAGATTCTTGTGAGGTTTTCATGCTGCTCTTCTAGTCGTGTATTTAATTTTAATTTTCATTTGTGATCTTTTGAAATGTAGCAAGAAGTAGAAAACTTCAAGAAGGTGAATATGATCAGCAGAGAGCAGTTTGACACACTAACCCCTGAGCCTCCTGTTGATCCAAATCAAGAAGTTCCCCCAGGACCACCCAGGTTCCAGCAAGGTATGGGTTTGTACAGATTCACCTATTAAACAAATTTCAGTAGGCGTCTTCCACATAGGATCTTTTGACAGTTAGTCTGCACTGCTGTATTTTTACACTGCTGCTCTGGTTTTTTTGGGTTATTTATTTTATTTTTTGCTTGTAAAGCATCTAGAAGGTCTTCCTACTTTTATTGTTTATCGAACTGATACATCTGCTTATCTCACACAATGTGACCTTGAGCAACATACATTAAAAATGTTATATTTATTTCAGGGCGCAAATCCATCATTTTATGCTTGCTTTTTAAAACTTTGTTGCTTTCACTTTTTCTTAAAGGGAATTGAAAAACAGTTTCTGAGCATGGATGCTGATGTTTTTATTTTTTTCTGTATAAACAGCGTAGTTTAATCATTACTAATTTTTTTTCATTGTAGTTCCAACTGATGCTCTGGCAAATAAACTTTTTGGTGTGCCTGAACCTTCAACCATTGCCCGATCTCTGCCAACAACAGTACCAGAATCCCCAAACTACCGCAATGCAAGAACTCCCCGGACCCCTCGTACACCTCAGCTGAAAGACCCCACACAGACACCTCGGTTTTACCCAGTGGTTAAGGAAGGCAGATTGATAGATGCCAAGGTAAGGCCTGCACATCAGCTCCTTCTATATGCATGTAGATATTGGGTATCTCTTGACTCAGCTAGAATTCTTTGTGAGCCTTTAGTGTTTATACAAAACGTGTCATGTACTCTTCTTACAGACACCACGGAAAAGGAAAACACGGCACAGTTCAAATCCCCCAATGGAATGTCACGTTGGTTGGGTGATGGATTCTCGGGAGCATAGACCTCGAACAGCATCCATCAGGTACTAAAAGGCATAATGATTTTCACTGAAGTTGAAGAACAAAAGATTGGGAGATCCTACTGAAGAAACTGTATGAGTTCTCTTCATCCTCATAAGTCAATGCCCTCTTAGTCAGAATAATTCCTTAATTAGCAATTAAGACTTTTTCAGAAAAAAACTTGTCAGATTAAATCTGATTGACTGTAATGTGTCTGTATTTGCTTCTGAACATTTGAGCAGTTGGTTCTTATATTGATACATTTTTTTCAAACTTTATCTAGTTCCAGTCCTTCAGAAGGCACCCCAGCTATAGGCAGCTACGGCTGCACCCCACAGTCATTGCCTAAGTTCCAGCACCCTTCCCACGAACTCCTGAAAGAAAATGGCTTCACGCAACATGTCTACCATAAGTATCGCCGGCGCTGCCTTAATGGTGAATTGTGTAGATACTACTGAACTTGCCATGTGTTTGATTTTTTTGCAGGTTATAGCGAATAGAGCAGGCAGTTTGTCTGTGTCTTGGCCAAATTTAGCTTCTTGGCAGAGATATTCTTTGCAAATCTTCATTATTGTTAGACCAAATCTGCATGTAGTGCAATGAGCATGGCTTATTGTGAATTGGAAGGGGGGGGGGAAACCTTCTCTGTTCTGCATGGTTATCTGTTCACTTGTACAAAGCTATAGACGAGCATGTAGTTTAATCACTTCTAATTGATGTAGGCCGTTTTGAAGATAAAGTTTCCATTCATTTAAAGCCAGTCTTCTTCCATTCCCCATATAATGTCATTTAAGATTACAATCCTTTGGCTGTTTTATAAATGACATTGCTACAGAAATTTCTCTCTCTGGCTTCAAGATCAAAAGGCTCAGGCATTCTGCAGATTCTTAATTTTGTGTATAACAGAAACATAATGATGGGGATTGTGTGTATTTTGTCTTTAGGCTGAAGTGAAGTATTTTAATTGGCTTGCTCTTTAAAATAGTTCTTAAGTGTTTTCTTCTTTGTTTTTATCCAGAACGGAAACGACTGGGCATTGGCCAGTCCCAGGAAATGAATACTCTCTTTAGATTCTGGTCATTTTTCCTTCGGGATCACTTTAACAAGAAAATGTATGAGGAATTTAAGCAACTGGCCCTGGAGGATGCAAAGGAAGGGTACAGGTAGGTCCAAACCTGTTTATTGCATCATTATAGTTGGCATTTTAAATATAGAAAGGGGGGACACATGGATTGATCTTGGCTTTAGTAAAAATATGGTGATGGCCCTTTTAAAATGATATTAGATGGATAATTTGTCTGACTTGATCAAATAAACTATTGTAAGAAAAATTAAAGCATCTGAAGGAAGTAGTGGTGTTACAAATAGCATGGTCTTGCAGGTATGGACTGGAGTGCCTCTTCAGATATTACAGTTATGGACTGGAGAAAAAATTCCGGCCTGACATATTTAAAGATTTCCAAGAAGAAACTATAAAAGATTTTGAGGCTGGTAAGTGATTTTTTTTCTGGTAGCACATACACTGGCTGGTATTTCAGGGAATTTTGATGCCAATAAATGTGGAACATTTTTCTAATAACTATGCAATCTTTCTTTAGAATAAATAGTTGGAGTTTTGATTGCTCTGTGATTCCCAAACTATAGTATGAGAAGCTCCTGACTTCTGAGGCCAAGATTACCTTTAGCTTTATGCTCTTTTGTCTTAAGTAAAGAAAAGGCCAGCTGCTTTCTTGTTCCTTTTGTCTCTTTCTTCACCCACCCACCCCTTGTGTGTGTTGCTAATAAAAAGTCTTCTCATGTGTTGCTAAGTTGCCAATTTTTGTCACTCTAATGTTTGCTGAAATGAAATTGTTAGGCTTCCTATGTTAGATGAGACTTATTCTTAGTTTTTTGTCCCTTGTTCATAGGCCAGCTTTATGGGCTTGAAAAATTTTGGGCCTTCTTAAAATATTCCAAAGCCAAAAACTTGGACATTGACAGCAAATTGCAAGAATACCTCAGCAAATTCCGCCGCCTTGAAGACTTCAGAGTTGATGTGGGTACAAATTACTGTTTCTTCCTTATAATACAAATATTTCTAATGGTTGTGTTTACTCCAAAGTTTATGGCTGTATCAGGCATAGTATGCACAGAGTCGGTTAATAATAATGTGTTTGAAATAATATGAAGTGATAGGGAAATTCTGTTTGTAAATTAATCGCAATCACTGTCTGAGTGACTTTGGGCCTGAGACACACTTTATAAGATTGTTGCTGTGAGGAAAAAAAGGCAAAATTAGGTTTTACTGCTAGCTGGCAGGGAAGGTCACAAGTCATGGATACATGATGTCTGCCTTAACAGTGATTCACTTGACTGGAAAACATTTGTAAAATCATGTGCGGTCACATGTTTCATTTAAGTGCCACACTACTTAACAACAAATTTTCCAGTCCTATTATGCTTGTAAGCCAAGGACTATGTATGTATGTATGTAAAGGGCAGGAGAAAAATATATTAATAAATATATTAATAAAAACACTACCAAACAACAATATTTATCTTTGGGAAGAATTCAGTGGGGGATAAAAATGCTAAGTCCAATCTAAACAGCTGGTTGACTGTGCATTAAACCATAGTAATAATAATAAGTAACAGCCAGTTTGGTCTAGTGGTTAAAGCATCAGGCTAGAGATTATGAGCTCTAGTCTCATTTTGGGCATGAAAACCAGCTGGGTGGCTTTGGACCAGTCACTTCTCAGCCCATGACATTAGACTCAGGCAACAAGCCAGAGTTGGTCAATTCCTGTCCAACTAATGGATCGAAATTTGATTTGAAAAAAAAAAAGCCAAACTTACACCTGCATGAAAGTGCTAAGCATAAAAAAATAATTATTTTTAAAACATAATAGCCCACTCATATATGAAAATCTTCAGATAATTTTGAATGAAGGTATGGATATCAAGACTTTAGGAACTAGAATTGGAAACCATATTTTGAAGTGGACTACCACTCCTGAGGGCTCATTCTAGTTTATCCAGTTCAGACATGGCAAAGTTGAATGCTGCAGGTCACTATCCTGTTTGATTTTCTCTTAAAGGTTTTTTTTTTTGCTAAATGACTATAAAATCTTCTCCTTAACATTTCAAAGTAGAATGAAAAGATTTTAAGATCTCAGTTTTGAAAGTGTGGGCCAAGCAATAAGTACTAAAGAAAGGTGGGGCTTTGAAGTACTATTATGATACTTTTTAAAAATAGTGTGTGTAAATCATGAATCTTGAAGCAATATTGAGATGCTACATAAATTGATCTAATGGCTTTTTTCTCGTTTCAGCCTCCTATAGGGGAAGAAGGTAGCCACAAGAGATATGCTGCAACCATAGGAGTAGATGGAAGGAAGCGATACCCATCTCAGTCTTCTAGCAAGACTGTTGGCCATACTCCATCCAATCAAATGTCTGCCTCATCCAGCCAAGTCCCCAACTCACCAAGCCAGGAAGATGCCAAAAACCTGAGCCAGCCACATGCAGTTTCCACGGCCACAGTGGAAACCCAAACAGTGGGGAAGTAGACATGCTAGAACTACCAGTGGAAAAGGGGGCAGGGAGTTGGAATGTCAAAGTCCAAGACCAGGCTGCTTTCGGGAGGTGGGGCTATACAGTGCATATGATTTTTCTTGTTGGCTGGAAAAACAAGATGATCCAAGTTGAATGCATCTTTTTCCTCGCTGTGATTAAGTCATTGATTGGAGCCAGACCTTCACTTTTCATGTCTTAGCGCCTTTCAGGGGTTAGGTTGGGTTGGGAAAGGGGAGATTTTTATAAATATAAATATTATATATATATTATATATATATATATCAAGTTTTAAATTATTGATAGAAGTTTGTTTGGATAAACCAAAATTACTCTGCATCACGCAGCCTCACAATCCAGCTCCTTCTCCTCCCTCTGAACACTTAACAACTATGCAGCCCACTTGGTAAGCTGGAAGTTTGGACCGAACAATGTAGTGCTATTTGGAGAACTAGCCTTTGGCTTTCCAAGTTCAGCAGGCATCGCCCCTTCTGGATATAGCAACGCACAAGAGGAGTTTCTGCTACTATCACCATCACTTCTGTTGTGGCTTCCTCTATGCTGCTCATCTTTTCCATCAGACACCTACGACTGGAAATGAACCAAAGGACCCTGGCTGAAAGTGGGCCCACTTACATTGGGCTTGCCCAATTCTTTTGCGTGATGGGTAGAACATAAACTTGCACAGTGTCTCCCCTCGCATAGGAATGCTAAGACTTGGCTAAAACAGCTTTCACTTAAAAAAAAAAAAACACAAAACACAAAAAACTTGTTTAAAAAAAATCTGTTTCTTTTGCTTCCTTCCTTCAAAATTAATAAGTTGCCTTATTGTGGAGTTGGGAACTTGTAGGCATCCCTGACTTGAGCATTTTGGGAAAATGGCATCTCCTTGGGAATCAGCCAGACTGTGATATATTTCTGTTTCCTGTTCAGTGACTCTTGTCTGCAGTAGCTGATGACTGTCTTCCCTTTAACCCAGCTGTGATCCGCATCAACTGGAACAATATTGTTGAGATCTAGCTGAATGTTGGTTCACACCACACGAACAGCTTCTCTCCAGAGCAGGGGGATACTGGGGCACTTCAGCCTGCAACTTCTGCTATTGTGTAGTTGATGCTGATGTATGTGTATCAACTGTTTTAGTGTCCTTTCTGCTACAACTGCATCTGCCATTGCTTCACTTAGACTTTCAGGTGCACCGCCATTTTTCTCTCTCCCACCAGGATAGGCCAGGATCTCATTTGTTTCATGAAAACTTCCTATTCCAGGATAGGCAGGCAGTTGCACCAGGAAAAGAGTAATACACAGGGTGAGGGTCTAAAGGCATACACCCTTGCTTTTCATCCATGTGGTTGAAGAATGTGTGCACAGGAAAACAGCTTTATCCTAAGCAAAGTAGGATTTTTATGTCCAATCATTTCTGAATTTGAGGTAGCTTACTCGTGTTGATTACTTGCAGAGGATTCCCTTTCTGTATTTTCTAATAATAGCTATGATAATCTGCCTCCCTTCCCTAGAATGACCATGTAGCCAAGGATGCTGCTGTTTAGACTGTTGGCTAGTTGCAGGCATCACACATACAGACAAAAAATAAATAAAATCACTTCATGAATTGGAATCACGTCTGCTGTGTCACACCACTTTATACAGAGCACCAAGCTTATCTTGGCTGCTATTGGACTAACTGCTGGAACTTTCAGAGGCTATTCGCATGGCTGAAATTATGTAGAAAACAGCTGTCCTGAATTATTGGTGTGAACAGCAGAGAAGGAAATACATGCTATATCATGTTTTTGACAACCTGGTTTATTTTTCCCTGCATTTGGTTAACTTTCCTAATGTACTATTGGTGTTCTGCAGAAAAATCAGCAAGGGGAGGAAGTTCATTATGCCACCCCTGCTTACCATATAGTTCCAAAAGGGGATAAATGGTAGTAAAAGGGTGCAATACTGTTTATGTGGTCCTATGTATTATGGCTTAAGTTAAAACAGTCCTCCTCTTCCTCCCTCCTTGGTAAAGCATGTGCAGAGGGCCTTTTTGTAATCTTGAGAATTGGTATCCTCCATTCCCTGCACCTCATACACCTAGAAAAAGTGGGGCAAGGCATACTACAATTTTTTCTGTGAATTCTGCCAGAACTGTCAGATATCTCAGCTATTTCCACATTTTAGAGTTCATGTTTCAGGTGTATCCTTGATATTAACGTGCTGGAAAGTACTTTTGTGAGACAATAACAGACCTTATGTCCCGCAGTTAGTCATTTGGAGCGTTAATTTAGTATTTCAGGGAGTGTGATATTAGGGCGGTTCATTGATTTATAACCTCTTGTGGATGGTTTGGTACTAAATACATAGATAACTAAGGAGGTGGGACTTTCTGCCTAGGGTTAGTGCTGCCTGATGTTACTGTTTTTAGCTGTATCAAGCTTGTTTTAATGGGAGTTTGCCACAGAGTATTCATGAGTGATAGTGCAATGGCCACATAAAGCACACCCTATGGTTCTAGCATGACTGAATAGCATCAGGGTATTGCTTTCTTTCTTTGCTGTGTCACTTGTTATAACAAACCACCTTCTTGTCATTAAGGCATGAGAAATGAAAATGAGCATTCCACCGTTTTCACCAGGTGCAATTATATTGTGATATTGCGAAGTATGCTGCATTAGGAGAACCATGCTAAAATGGAACTAACAGTTGGAAATATCATGACCATTTCATGAATTGGCTGAAATCATTATTATCCCAGGATTTCAATGGACAGTTAGGCAGATGGACTGGAATGCCTGTATTTTCATTAGGACTATTGCAACTACAGGATATGCTGCCATGTAGTGGTCATCAGTAATTTTTGCCATGCAAACCTTGTAAACCTAAGTATGATAGTTGCAACATGAAATAAACCATACCTTTTGGAACTATGAGATAGAAGCAAGTGCTTATGTGTCAAAACCAATGGATACTTGTTCAAAAGCAGTCTTAGAAGCAATTCTGGACATTTATTCTGACTAATTACTGAAGAATTGGGCTCTTCTGAATGCGAACGCTGCTATGTGTGGTTATACAAACGTCACTTTTGCAAATTTAAGATGAGCACTAAGGCAGTAGTAGATTGTAGGAGAAGAAAAATAACTAATGATTAAAAACCTGTGATACCTGTAAGAAAGAACCTGTAAGAATGTCACATGATTTTTATCAATCTGACAATGTTACAGGTTGGACTGTATAAAAGTTTACTGGTTGAGAAGTTATTTATCACTGAAAGAAGGTTAGGGAAGATTTATTGACGACAAGACTCTTGCACCAGCTTAGAAAGACATCAGTAGAATATGTTGTAGTCATGTAATTATAGGCTACCCGTAAGTCAGAAGGCATCACACCAATCCTATAAATAGAGATTTCTTTGGCAAAAATAGGCTCGAATACCTTGTTGGGAAGTGAGTGGATGTTAATAAAATTGTGAGTATCCTATGCTCTCATAACTTGTGAAAGTACCTTCTGGGAACAGGGGCTTTCAGTTGGGATTTAGAAGCTTTCTGTAGTTTCCTAATGTTCGAGATTACTAAATCTGAGAAAGTTTCTGTTCCCCAGTGCAAAGCAAAAGGCATTTTAAAAATAACTGGTCATTCTGGATAGGTCTAAACTTTTATGGTCGGGTAGAAGGGGAAGTTGAAATCTGACTTAGAATAGACAGGAAAGTAAGTGACCTTTATTATGTGTTGGTGCTGTCATGTCTCTACCCCTTTTTGTTCCTCCTCACAATTTTCCAGTAATAGTGCAAAGGTTTGTATTTGCCTTTCTTGCTCCTAGTAGCTTGATTGTACTATTAATACACAACACCAAAACCTTCGAGTGCTGCCATGCATTTTTGTTCATTTGTTTACTTGTTTAAACAGGGTTGGATGGGAGTTATTTATGCCTTGCTTATTTTCTTTTGTTAAGCAATGATATGTGTTAATACAACAAATTCTGGTGGTCTCTGTCTATCCATATCAATCTTCTAAAACTTGGATTTGTCAAAACGATTAGAAAGGTTTAAGAGGGAATGTGTAGTTAGTATTGTTAGATGCCTCCATCTTTTAAAAAATCAGTTTCAAATGAGTGGTTTATTGGGGGTGGGAGAGTTCATCTCAGCAACATGGGTTTGGACGCTTTTTTAAAAAAATCTACAGATACCATTTCTGCTAGTTTACATTTTCACTTTCTGAAGACACTTGAACATAGGACCGACTTATCTGTGATGAGCATATTCTATGACTGGATACATGAAAAGGGCATGGGCTTAACCATTCCTGTTTGGTTTTACAGATTTTGTTCTTCCAAGTCTGGCCCTCTAAAACCCTCCTTTGGTGACATTATTTTTGCATGTATTCATGTTCACAGAAATGACTCATATTTTTTGGTTATTCTCTTTTCCAAATTCTGTATCATGGTACAATAAAATGGCTTGGGCCATTGAGATCCCACAGCTAAGGATATGATGTCCTTGGTTCGAGCTTTTGCCCTCCAAGACCACTTTCTGATAATAGCATTTATGTGACATGCCTGGAACAGGCAGGGCCAAATTTCCCCCCTCAAAATTGTTGACTTGGTTCCTGCAGTAATGCACAACTATGATGTTTGGAGCTTCATTGGTGTGAAGTCTATTAAGCTGCTGAAAATGTTGGATGAACAATCTGGAAAATGCACCATGATTGTTTTGTACACAGGTGAAACTCTTGCCACAGTAGAAAAGAAAATCTGGTATACCTGCTTTCCATGAGCAGGATGCATACGTGGGTGTGCTTGCTGCTAAAGACAAACCAAATAAGAGTTTGTATTCACTTTCAGCTATATTTATTCTTGGGGGGAAAAAACTAAAAAAAAACTGTTACCATATATCACCTGGGAGGAAAAGATCTTAATATAGCCTACCATGCACAATCCCATCTCCTGTTAATAGTATATAATTCTTGACCCATGTGCTAGGATCATCACATTGGGGAGGGGGGGAAAGAAGAGGAAAAATTGTAAAATACTTGAATGAGAGCCTGTATTATAAACAGTAATATTATTCAGAGTATCTGCTTTATAGGCTGATGTGACTCATTATTCTAGTAGTGCTTTTAGTCCTTTGTAATTTGTGGTAATTATGCTTTTTCCTTTTTAATACAAAAATGTATAAAATAAAAAGCTCAAAAGACCATGTACTTTCATTTTCATTGCTTTGATTGCATTCACAATTTTGTGCCCATTGTGGAAATCCTGATCAGATTTTCTATAGGAAAGGACCACTTGATAAGGTGCTGTCAGGTAAGAAATTACATTTAATATTCTCGATTTTAATAATTCTGAGTTGAATGTCCCTGTGTACCCTCACTGCAGAATGAGTCTTGACTGCCAGAAGTTACCTCAATTATTTTCAAAATGGCCAAAGCTTGTGGCAAGCCAGGCATTCACAAAACTCCTTAGAAATGTTGGTGAAAAGTATTGACAAGAAAGAGCATACTTAAGATAATTCAGAATAAAAGAAATCTCAGTATATCAGGTTCTCTATGAAGATGGGATAACCTAGTAACACACACAGCTACTCCAGATTTGATTCTGCGCACAACAAACAATAAATTGGACCAGAGTCCATTAGTTGCCTAGAGTGCTAATCTAATCGGCCCAAGTTCTTTGCAAAAAATCAACAGGATTAAGTCAGATGAAAAGCAATTTGAGCAATCTGACCATAAGAAAGGACTGATGGTAATTTTCAGGTTAGTCATCGATCCTGAAAAACAAAACATCTAATGTCTGACCCAGAGTACAGGTCAGGCGGCAGGCTCTCAACACAGGTAGTCCTCAATTTACAACCATTCATTTAGTGACCAATAGATATTACAAATTTCTGAAGACTGTTTTCCAGAGGATTTGCAGCATCCTCATGGTCACGTGATCAAAATTCAACTCGCATGTGTTTGACTAGCAATGTTCTGGGGTCATGTGATCACCTTTTGCAACCTTCTGACAAGCAACATCAGTGGGGTAGCCAGATTAACAATTATCACAACTGCGGCGATTAACTTAACTGGCAAGGTCGTAAAATGGGAGAAAATGTCTTGCTTGGGCTCAATTGTCATAAGTTGAAGGCTACCTGTAATACGGTATATATCCACGGTTGCCATGAACTGAGTCACTCCAGATTTACAGCTCTAAAATCTAGCAGCCTCGCAGCAATGGAATCAATTTAAGGCAGGGATGTTCTTGAGCAGCAGGGAAGCCAGTGCAATTAACTGGCGCTAGAGATCATCTTCAACCACAGGATCTCCCATCCAATTATCTGATTGTATATTAACATGCACTTGTTGAGTACAATTGTTTAATTAGCTCTATGACTCCATCTACAGATGACATAGTCCAACTTGTATTTTCCCATCTTGTCTACTGGAGTCGTAAGGATTTATTAATGTCAGAGTACACTGCTCACTGCATTCCCATTGTCAACTAAATTGCTCAATCTGTATCAAACTGGTTTGGCAAGATTTACTGTTGATAAATCCATGCTGGCTATTGCAAGCAATCTATTACTTTCTAAATGCTTACAAATCAAATGGAGTATTCTGATGTGCTGTGGATAATGAGCTAATTGGTATTTAGTTACCCAATTCCTCCTCTTAAAAAGAATATTTGCTCTTCTCAATCATCTGGTAGTCCACTTGGTTATCCCACTTGCAGATCAGGGATCAAGTTGAAAAGGTTACTTTAAATTGTTATGTTATATACATTGAATATAAGCATTTATAACAGGTTGAGAGCTATGTTGATTGCAGTTTATAAAAATAGTATTCTCCTAAGGATAAAGTTGCTAAGTTGTTTTCTTGGGAAGAATGCACTTGCTTGGGGAATTTGTATTTTCTATAGATAAAATTTCTTTTCCTCCTTGGGAAGATTTGTTTACACTCATGCTACATTCTGAAACATTTTCACCTTTGAGCATTGCAAAGCACTGCATGGGTCAATATCAGTTATTTGAAAGTGTACCCACATAGTTATAAAGTAAATTGGAGTGACAGAGTGACTGAGGTGGGGGGAATAGAGGGGGACAGCAGGCTGCTCTCTTCAAATGATGCTCTGTAACGGCACATTTCCCAGTACACCTACTTTATGATCAGCAAGGCCCCCACCCAGACACCATTTTGTGAGCCTGACCACACTATGTCCTCAAAATTGCTGATCATCAGTCCCCAAAACCTGAGGCCTCTGGGTAGAATTTCTATTTTTCTCAATAATCTTATTAAAAATTATATTAAATAGGTAAAATACAAGAACCTAATACAAAAGTATTAAGTGTGGAAGAACCTTCCAAAATGAGGTAGTAGGAAAAAGAAACTCCTTCATACACAGCAAGTATATTTAACATTACCTTATCATTGTCTCTTAAAACACAAATACATCTTCATTCCATGCAATACATTTGCTATAAACTGATCTCTAAATCTTCAGCTCTTTATTAACCAGCAAAGGTCAATAAAAATGAACAGAAATACCTAACAATTTAAGTAGTATATAACCCCTCCCTCCATTTAATCTACATCCTACTCGTCCCTCAATTAATGGGATAGAATTTTTAGGAGCCTGAAATAAAACCCATCAGGTTTCAAAAGAGCTTGTTTCATAGTTGATAACTTTTTTGCATGCCATCAACTCAGATTTTTCGGAAGTGCATCGCCATCGCAGAGCTCAGAAAGTGACTGGCCCCAAATCGCCCACCGGCTTCCGTGCCCAGTGGGGCTGGAACTGAAGTCATCCAGTTTTTCACTCGATGCTTTAACCACCGCCCCAAACTGGCTTTCAGGGCTGACGTAATTCTATGAAATTACTTTTAGCCTAGATAGGATTGGCTCGTAAGTTAAGAGCTTTAAATGGACTTCATTTACTAGGGTTTACACTTAAGGAAACATGCAACGACAGCTAGATAAGGAATCCGGTTGTGTGTTTAATATGGGCACAGAGCACAATCTTCTCTTCCCCGGGATATGGCCCCGCGCAATTCAATGGATCCTGTAAATGGATCTTTACCCGCGCAAACTTGGGGTAAAGACAGCTTTATCTGCTGCCCTAATATACTAGAAGAGGACACCGTTCACTTCTGTGGATGCGAAGTAGACTGCCTTCATTGCTGCGGCGTACCAGCTTAAGGTTACCACGCACGCGTTAGCAAAACCCAAGGCTATTAAGTGCAAAGCCCAACCCGCCTTACATTAGCCGTATATGAGATTCACACAACATACAAACGTGACCATAATTGGCGCTTTTCACTGGTTAATAAACACAAGTCAGAGCAGGATGCGCAGTAGTCGCTGGGCGGCCACGTTGGCCATGCGCATGAGCAATACCGCAGCCTTTTCGTCTTTCCGGGATCTTCCGAGGCGCCCGGAAGTTTTCTGACTGAAAAGGGTCAGTAGTAGGCTCTATTGCAAAGCGCATGCGTGCAAGGAAGGTGGAAAGCGGGAAAATATCTATATCTATATCTATATCCCTCAAACCATCGAGCCATGTAAAAAAAAAAAAGGTCAGGCTAGAGCGGCTTCTAACCGAGACCACGAAGGCGGAGGGGAAAGGGGCAGTAACGGTCCGGCGGTCGATTCTCCTGGTGAGGCGGCGCGCGCGCGCGCGCAGGGGGGGGCTTCCTTTTCGAGCGCAGGCCCGGAGTGGAGGTTCAGGGCAGGGCGGGAGGCCCCGAAAGTCCGGGGCGGAGCAGATCTTTTGTTTTGCAGACCGGATGTCCTGGGTCTTCGGGAAGGCGTTTCGGTTCGCTCGCTCTCGTCGTTCGACTTCCCAGAGGCGGCGTCGGG